>VZDJ01000622.1:0-76025 GCA_008694505.1 Cyanoderma ruficeps
AAGGAAGCAAAGTAAGGGGTTTTACAGGAGCATTTTATGTATAAAACCTGCTCAAAGCCAAGTACATTAAAATGGAGCCTGTTGTAAGGGTTGAGTTTTCAAGACATCAGTCTCCTGCATCACTGTAACTTGTATCAAATAAGCTAATTGTAATTGCACCTCTGCCTTCAGTGAGAAGGCTTTTACACTGAAAGAGCTAGCCTTACTACACAGGGACTGACTGTAATTCTTGATGTGACAGCAGGCGTGACAATTTAAGCTAGAGAGAATACTGACAGAATTACTTCAGGAAAATACGTATTGAAGCTTTTTATTGAAGCTAAGATATATTAAGGAAACCTACTAGTTAGGTGGGAGGTTTGAGCTTTCTTTTTCTTCAGTAAGGCAGTCTTTATCCTCTGAGATCACAACCAGCCTTGAATGTAAGGATTCTTCCCCTTGCTGAGCTAGATCAAGCAATCTGCTCTGCACCCAATTGCCCTCATCTCAAACAAATGCCACAACAACTCCAGACTCTTTGTGTGGATTTAACTGCTATGTGATGCTGACATAGGTTCCCTGGGTGAAAGATCCTGGTGGCTCTGAAAAACCAATGAAAACCTGTACATGTCCATTTAATTTAAGGGGACAGCACTTCTTTTTACTGTGGAACAAAACAGAACCAGGAAAGGCTGCTGCAGAAGGGTGTGCTCCACGTCTGACTTTCTTTCATGGTATCCTGGTTTTAACTGGGATAGAGTTAACTTTCTTCCTAGTAGCTGTGTTTCAGATTTAGGATAAGAATTATGTGGGTAACACACTGATCTTTTCATTATTGCTGAGCAGCACTTACCCTACGTCAAGGACTTCTCAGCCTTTCATGATGCCCTGTCAGAGAGGAGGCCAGAGGGTACAAGAAGCTGAGATGGAACACAGGCAGGATAGCTAACCCCAGCAGGCCAAAGCCATATTCCATACCACAGGATGTCATATTCAACATATTTACTAAGAGGAAAGCTTGCCAGGAGGGCCACTGCTCAGGAAATGGTGGGTGTCCAGCAGTTGGTGGTGAGCAATTGTTTTCATCTCCATTCATTGCTTTTCCCTTTTTTAAAATTTTTCTTTCATTGCAATTTATTTACATTATTACTATTACCATTGTGGTTGTTGTTATTATTACATTATATTTCAATTATTGAACTCTTCTTATCTCAACCAACAAGTTTTTTTTTACCATTTCAATGCTTTTCCTCATCCCAACGAAGGGGAAGGGAGCTGCTGTGTGGGGCTGAGTTGCTGCCTGGAGTTAAACCATAGCACGTGCAAAGTCAGCAAGCTGCACCCCTCTAAAGCCACTGCTGGGGCCAGGAAAAGCAGCCATTAATCATATATCCTGTACTTTTTCCTATGCAAAACCTGAAGACTTTGGTGACTAGAAAGTGAGGTTGAAAGCTCTTCTTACATATCCTCAAAAAGAAAAGCACAAGAAAGGAACTGACTGTGATAAATGCCGGGTGCCCATCAAGCTGCTCCATTACTCATTCTCCTCAACTGGGCAGGGGAGAAAACATAACTAAAGTCTTGTAAGTTACAGATAAGTACAACACTTACCAATTACCAGCATGGGCAAAACAAGCTCAGTTTGGGGAAATTATTTTTACTTATTATCATTCAAATGAGAGCAGAATAATGAGAAATATATATATATATTTAAAGCATCTTTTCCCTCACCCCTCCCTTCTTCCAGGGCTCAAATTCACTCCCACATTCTGCTCCAGTGGTACAGGGGGACAGGGAATGGATTCTGCAGTCAGTTTATTACACAGTCAGGTCATCCCACATCCCTGCTGCTTTCTCCTCTGTGGGAGCACTCCTCACCCTCTTCCATTACTCAAGCGTGGGATCCCTCCCACAGGAGACAATCCTTTACAAGATTCTCCAAAGTGAGTCCTTCTCATGGGCTCCAGTTCTTCAGGTACTACTCCAGCATGGGTCCCCAGGTGGTGTCACAGGTCCTGCTCCTGCATGGGCTCCTCTCCCCCTGGACACACAGTTCCTGCCAGGACCCTGCTCCAGCACCAGCTTTCCAGAGGGTCACATGCTCCTTCAGGCATCCACCTGCTCTGGTGTGGGGTTCTCCATGGGCTGTAGGTGGGTTTCTGCTCCACCATGGGTCTGTAAGGGCTCAGGAGCACAGCTGTCTCACTGTGGTCTTCTCCAAAGCCTGCAGGGGAACCTCAGCTTCCAAGCAGGGAGCACCTCCTCCCCCTCCTCCTTCCTTGGCTTTGATTTCTGCATAGCTGTTTCTTTCACTCTTCTCTCATAGCTGTGGTTGTACAACAGGTTTTTTTTTTCTCCTTTAAAATACACTGCCCCAGAGGCGTTTCCACCAGTGCTGATGGACTTGGCTTACTGACTTATTTGGCTTAAAAGTAATTTTGACCTGGGACTCTTCTGAGATAAGAATTGTGGATCAACAAAATAAAAATATGTGATGTGAGCTGGTCCAGTATATTTCTTTGGATACTGCCAATTCTGTTTCCTGCAACAGAGAAAAGACCAATAGTGCTAAACAGCAGACATGATGCAAAAGATTTGTTGTTACTGTTTTGTAGTAGTAATTTAAAGCCAAAAAAAAAAAAAAAAAGGTGGATTCCATTCACATTTGCTGAATCTGTGAAACTGAAAATGTTGGCAGAGATGGTGCTTTCCTGAATTCTGCAGGAATCCTTTCTGGATTCCTACAAGGTCATCCATTCCTGAGCCCATCAAGGAGATTATATGGGATCTGCATTGCCAGGAAGCAATGGATCTAGAGCATCCCCTGTCAATTACTGACCCTGCAGTCAGCAGTTTCAGTGCTTACATTTGCAGCTCTGTTGAATGGATCTGCTGAATCTCCTGGATGAGAACCACTGAAATTTCAACATGCCAGGCAGAGAAGCAGACAGTTTCGTGTTCCACCAGTGGGCTGGCTTGCTGGCAAGACTTCTGAGGAATTTGGGCTGCCATGCATATTTGGTGAGTCTAGGCTGTTCAGTATTTGCACAGAAGGCAGGCTTTGGGACAGGTGTACCAGTCTAATGTTTAACCTTAAAAAAGAATGAAGGGAAAGAAACAATTTTCAGTAAAGCTGGTTTCAAAATCAGTTTCTGAATATCCATGCATTGGAATTTACTTGCCTAGACTGGTTCTTAGAGCTATTCACCACAGCATTTCCAGGTGCAGAGAGGCTCACACTTCAGTCTCTTGCTAACATAAATGCCTTGCTGTTCCAAGGAAAGGCTCATTTATACAAAGAGGAACTGGCAGACATAAATCCAGTGTGGCTTAGAACAGGACTTTCTGTATATGATCAGATAAACCTAACAACTATGTAATGAGAGAAAGAAGTTAATGGTTTTCTGTGAAATATATTATAAACTTTTAATTAAGGGCTAATGATACTTTATAACTTAATTGAGAAACTTTGGAACACTGTTATATATGGGATGAAACACTCAACACTTAGAGAAGTCAGGAAGCTGATTAGAAAATTAATCTTTTAGCTATCTTGCTCTTTGGTTGTTAAACCAAACACTTGCAGCTATGCATACTAACAGCAAGAGGATTTCCCATCTGTGGTGTAGTTGCTTTTGTCAGTTTGTTCCAACACAAAAAGGTGCTGCTGTTTCACAGCAAATTTGTATGGGGAGGTTCCTGGCACACCAACTGCTGAGCACTGATGTCCTGCCAAAGAAAGAGAAAGCATTGCCTCTTTACTCTGCAATAAACTCACTAGGAGTGTGCACCTGTAAAGGAAAGGAAGAGGGGAAGTAGGGGAAAACCTACAACAAATAATTTGTTACCAAACTTGTTTTGTTATAAGGTAAAATACGTTGCATTTTTTTCTAGATTTTTGATAAATTAAAAAAACTTCCTCCCTCTTAAATTCAGTTAATTCATCCTCTTTGTCTTCATTAGCTCTACTTAGGTTTGCTTAATCCCCTAACACTACTTTTAAAGAGAACCATTTGAATGCTCTGTGTCTACTTTTTAAGCTGGAATCATGAACTAGAGCTTAAAACCAGTAACGAAATTTAGTGGCAATTTTTTTTTCTCTGAAGTGATTTTTAGTAATTTAAATCCTTGCTTAAATACCTGTTAGAGTCTAAAGACAGACTAATGAGGCCAGTAGGTTTGACTTCTCTGGATTCCTGATAAGAAATTACACTGCAAGGAATTGCAGTCTTGAGCCCTTGGCTCTCAAAAATATCCATATCAAAGTCTGGATGAGCAATATTCTCCTTATATACTTTTGCATGCAGGTTTAGAAATGCAGTTAGGTCTACCAGTGATGTCAGTCCTTTCACTCCTGCTACCTTCTTGTAACTGTCCTGTCCAACAGCAGCTGCTACATGAGAAATGAAGGAGAAAGCACTAAGACTAGACTTTGGAGGTACATGTTCTGCAGGGAGAGATGAGCTCTCACCACAATTATCAAAACTGTGCTTCAACTATGTTTATTTGAAAATAAGAAAATTTACTTAAGGGCAACCTATAATTTTGGCTTGTTTGTGCAGTGACATGCTGGTACTTTGTGCTCAGCTCCTGCTGTCTCTATCCATAACTGACTGTGATATTTTCTTGCAAGTGGTGAGGGTTTGATATTACTAAAGAAGTGAGACTTGCTGCAGAAACAACATGAGAGACCTAACTAGCTGGAAATTCTTGCTTATACAGTGGTGTTAATAACAGGGTGTTTCTGGCTATGGAATTTGGAGGAGGTGGGAAATTGGAAACATTTGGTGAAATTTTGAAGCCATTGCTGTGCTTCCAAGTTCAGTTTGATCCTCTGCTGGAGAGAGTTCAAACCCACATCCCTCCTGCTGCTCTGGGTATCTATCAGGGTATGGGATGCTACACATGTTCCTGTAGCTTGTTTAAAGATCAGTAATAAAATGCCTAAAACATTCTTACAAGTGAGGACTCTCCCTCTGGTAAGTGTGCTCATATGTGGCTCTTGAACCAAGCTGATACTTGTTTTCTCTTTTTGGTCAAATGAATCTTGAATCCTTTTGTTGTGCAGCAGAACAACTTAAACAGGGTGAAGCAGAATGATTTCCAAATCAGAATAGCCAGTAATAATGAGAAGAATGGACCTCACTCAGTATTTTGAGGAGACAGAGGAAGGTCCTGGGCTGAAGGTTCATGACTGGCAGAAGTACTTGCTACCTTACAGCCTCTCAGATTTAAGATTTTTTGTCAGATTTTCCTGCTGGCTAAGCCTAGTAATGAAAACCTTTTCTTAAAGGCTCTGACATCTTCTCTTCAAGCAACATGACACAACTTGCAGACTTTAAAGACTGACCCAGGGTCCTAAGTATGCATATTTCATACAACATGCTAGACCATAACCCCTCCTTTCCTGCCCCCTCCAGCCCCCAAAATCAAAAGGCTCTCTGCGCTGAGAATAAAACTTTTCATCAAGTGCTGCTGAAGATTTCATAAATACTTTTTTTTTTGGTGTTTACAAAAATGATGCCACCTCAAGGTACTTTGAATTTTAAAGCAGGGTAAAAATTGGAAAAATTCTCACTGAATTTAGGAGTTCTGCATTGATAGAATTAGTTTGAGAACCCTGAGGGTTGCATTTGCTAGGTCTGATATATTCTGACAAATATGACTAAACATTGCAATTTTTTTTGTTGTTCTCTGGTGATTCATAGCTTAGAGTCTATTGTTAACATTGGATACATGCCACTTTCACTGCTGAGCATATTGCAGAAATCTAAAAACATTTCTGAAATATCTAGATGACAAAATTATTAAAAGCTCTTGATGATAAGCAGTGTATCTGTATCTCATGAGTAGGAGAATCCATTGCATGCTAACCATTATTCAGAACTCATCATTTATAAGCCCATTTGCTTACTAAGAAAAAGCTTCTGCACTTCTGCTGAGTGGATTTTTTTTTTGAATATTTGAAGTTAACAAGGTAGGTCATTTGCTTCACGTGGGAAACAGATGTGTGCTGAAAAAGGCCGTTCTCTTAATAAGAAAAGGATGTCAAAAAGGCATTGTTGTTATAGTAAGTTTATATGATGTTCAGAAATGCCTATTGTCCCAAGGCAGTAGGATATTTTCCCCTCTGGATTTCACTGTCTGCCCCAGATTTAGTTCTCGCCCTGATAACTGAGGTCAGTCAAGTTTCCCAGAGAGTACCCAAGATGAAGGAGTGTCTGCTTCCTCCCTTTGCTTTTTAAACCTCTCCAGAGTAAGAACACTCCACCTTGTATGGCAAAACAATAGCAATCCCTCCTTCTCTGTGACTAAATCCTCCTACCAACATATTTCCATCTGAATACTCTTAAATGTTAACTTGTGCCAATCAGATGTTTTTTCTCCCACACAAGAGCTCATAACTATTGTATTTATCTGACTTCAAGGGTTTTGTACTCCAGACACTGACTGTAGGTTCTGAGTGCCTTCTACGTCCTTCACTGGTGAAAAGTCGAAGTCACACTCTGTATTTCATGGTTTAAAGATGGTAATTTTAGTTGGAATTGTAAGGGAATGATGATTTCATTATGATGTTGGCAAGGATTAAAAGTAAAAATATGCATCAGTCTAGCAATGGCTGAAATGCCTGAAGGGCTCTTATGGATTCCATGAAATTTTCCGTGCTTTTTGGTTTATATTCTGGTATAAAAATTACTCATCTTGAAAGTCAGGATCAGAGTCTCGGAGCAAAGTGTGGTGTGTAGTCAGCAGCCTCTGGATGGATGAGAGGTACAGCAGTGCTGTGTGTGCAACCCTCGCCCATTTGGGTGCTGGCTTTTTCTGCGGATGAGAATGCTTTTTTGGCTGCACTGTAACCAAGGTGTAACAATGACCCTGAGATCACCCAGTTGGTAAGAGCTTGGTGCTAATAACACCAAGCCTGTGGGTTCGGTCCTTGTATGGACTACTCACTTAAGAGTTGGATTTGATGATCCTCATGGAGCTCTTCCAAAAGCAGTTTATTCTGTGATCTTTCTGTAATAGCAGCCATCTAGACATGGCCTTGGTGTGTGAAGCCTAAAGAAGTCCCAGTAGCCATTTAATCCTCTCTGAGAACCTGGTGTCTATTTGATTGATGAAACCTAAGTTGCTGTAACTGTTTTGTTATAATTTCCTTGGCTAGGCAAATCAAAGTTACCGTGGTTATAAGCAGGAGTTTCTGGTGCAGAAGTGCCTTGTAAAAGGTCTCGATTTCCCTGCTTTGATTTAGTCTTTCATATCTAGTTACTAAGGGTCTGACTATTCTCTTGGAAGCACCCCTGGGATATGATGTCATTGTTGGTTACCGAGGAAAGGCTCATGAGAAAAGATGGGTCTTGCATTATGCTCTAAAAATAGTAAAGGTCACTCCCGTCAACAAAAGATAAGATTTCTCAAGTTAAGGAAAACCCCATGTAATCTCACACAGACAGAGCACACAAAACCAAGGCAAAGTGCAGGAAATACACCAACAAAGTCCAATTGTGGGAAAAGACATTCAAAGTACTTAGCACTATGTAAATGAGAATATCTTTTCCATTTTAGACGTTTACTAAAATACGAAGTTTTCTGATAGAAGCTATACAATAATGCTGTAAAACTCTTGGCCCTAGGAAAGGTTGAGTTCAACTAGAGCCAAAGAACTTTTTTGAAAATAAGATTGGAGTAGTATCTCAAAGTACTCTAAAAAAACAGTTGTTGGAGTTTCATTTCCCTTATGAAGAGAATGTAGTGTTTCAGTTTTATTTCCAAGTTTTCTGGTTTTTTTCAGTGTTTCAGTTTTATTTCCAAGGAAGCAAAACATCTGTCAAGTTCTGCTATCAACAATTTCACAGAATGAAGTAGTATACAAAATTCATATGATTAGGAAATAAAAACACTAAATAACCTTATTCTGATACCCAAGACTCCTCGATCAGCTCTTCAGTTTCTGGAGCAGTATAAATAAATTAATTTTTGATGAGGCAGGAGAGAGACATCAAGGAAGCATGTCAAAACCCCCCATTTAAACGTAGAACAATCATAATTTTAATTTTGAGCATTAAATTTGGGCTTAATAAACTCAGTAGGATGGAGGTGAACTACTCTTCATAGCAAAACATGTGGAGACAAGTAAGAACAAGACCATGCTCAGTGAAACAGTGCCTGGCACAGAGGAAGGGAAGGAAAGGTGTCTGCAGCCCTCCGTGCGTGGAGGGTTCTGTGAAGGGCAGAGACACTGGGAATGAGGAGGAAAGAATGCAAAGGGAACTTGTGAAACTGCTACCAGAATCTGAATCTCTGGTATTAGCAAAGGTGAGATCTTGCACATCAGCAGAGCTCTGTAACAAGATCTTAAAAGTAGGTCACATGCCAGCACTAATATGGGCCCGTGTTAGCACCTGAACATCTGAGGAGTCTGGATATTTGGAGGGATGGGAGGGAGGGAAAGTTGTCTGCTTATGTTAGTGCAATGAACCATGTGCTACATGGCTTATGCAAAAACTCCTTTTCAAGGCTTGTTTGACCTTCACAGTATGCAAACTTATTTTGAGTACAATGAACACCTGATAAATATTTATTGGTATTATATATCAGGTAAACTATTGTAGGGGGTAAAAAAGAAAATGCTTTACACATACTTTAATGCCTTTTGAAGTAAAAAGCATGGTGAAAGCAGAACAAAAGCAAGTTTCCCATAATTTTAGTATTTTGTATGACTGGGAAATCAGTAGAAGTAGAGAACCTTTTCCTGAATTTGGAAAAGTGAGTGTAATTTTTAATAGAAGTATCTCAGTATAAAAGTAATCAATGGCAATTTTCAATTCTAGCTTCTCTCCAATGATAGCTGAAGGTGTTGACTGCAGCTGCTGATTTCTGTGGATACTGCTCTTCTCAATTCATAGGAAATTTCAATTAAAAATGGTTTTATTTAAGATATTTAATATTTAAGATATTAAAATAAGAAAATGGAGAAAATAAGAATTTTCCTCTTAGAAAACTAGTTATAAATGTCAATGTCAGCTAGGTATTATGGAAAGCTTTAGCAGCAAAGACTAATTTATTTTTCAGAATTCCAGGCTATTCCCAATTTTTCTGGGTATATTTCCACTGTTGTAATATTCTAAGGTTTGTGTTATGTGTCCTAACACACTGTCTCTCTAATGTCCCAAACAACAGATGAATTTGCCCCATGAAAGGTTTGCTTTGACTTAAAAAAACGCAAAACAAACCATTAACAAAGCAGCTCAAGACACTGAATCCTGGACTTTTATTTCTTGTGAGCATAAGCCATACAGTATTATTAGTTTCTAGGAATTCTAAAGGCAAGCAGGAAATTCAAGAATTTGGTGATTCTTGATAAATTTGCCAAAGTATTTCAAAGGTTTTTCTGTCAGTGCATCTGCCAGAGAGAACATCCAAGAAGATTCATAATTTGATCCACTGGTGATAGCAATTAGAGATGCTAACTGTTGGAAATGCATACAAATATGCAAATATACTCACCAGGATAGGAGCAAGATGTCCTAAATATTATTTCTGAACTGGTTTATTTTAGTTTATTTTGGTGAAATGAAAAATATTGATGCTTCTGAGCTTCCCACCTCCCTCTGTTCACAGCAAAAGTAGCTGAGGCATAGACAGCTGTGTGGAACCAACACAGTCTAGCTAAAGAAAGGAACAGGCTTTTGTTCTGTGTTGTTCTGTGCTGCTGTCATAAACCTTGTGTTGCATGTTGTAATTGTTCAGATGCTGAGGATTTTTGGCCAGGAGTTATACTATCAATTTCTACATGTTGGAAAATATACGCTTGAAATGTCTGAAATTGAATTTATTATTATTATTTATTATTATTGGGTGAAAACAACAACAACAACTAGGATTAGAGGCATAATGATAGATGGAGATAAAATTTAAACCAGGCATGTTTGTTTTATTGCCTAGGAAAACAGAATGTCATTATTAATTAAAAAATTATAATTTAAAAACTCAGAACAGAGTTTCATTAAAAATGCTGCTTTCTTCTTGCTTTCTTATTTCTTTTGATTTTAGTATCTCTTCACAAGCTAAATATACTATGCAGTTTTATGAGTTGATAGGAATTGTTTACAAAAATGAAAAAAAGCTGTGAAGTTATTGAAGAATGTATGAGATCTTTTCAGGATGCCAGTGCTCTAAACTAACTGGTATAACTTCAAGCAGGTATGTCCATGGTCACTTTAAAAAAATGTATATGCATATCCATACGGGTTTTTTAAAAAGACATTAGGAACTGAGAAGTGAAATAACTTTCCTGGGATTTTAAACAAGTTAAAACATCAGGGGAAGTTCAAGAATATCTTTCCATGAGTCACAGGAAGTTTGTCTATAAATAGAGCATGCATTTGTTTCATAGCTAGAAGATTGCAGAAAACAACTCTTGGTGCAGAACTGCTATAGAGAAAAGGCAAAGTGAACTGCACTGGTGCAAGTTGTACATCAACACCAAACTGCTGTTCCTAGGGCTGGAGAAGTCAAATTGGAAAATACATTACATCTTGAGATTTTTCTTCTCAGCTGCTACTGAGAATTTTAGAAATAAAATCTCAATTCTGCAAGCAGTTTGAAAAAAATTAGTCAAAAGCCTTAAGTTTAAATAAGTTGCTTGGGAGCAATACCAGGATCTTGTATGAGCTAAATATCTTCACACTTACCTCCAAGATAATGAAAGTGGCGGTTCAACTCAAATGCTAAAATTCTTATTTTAGTCCCATTCTATGTAAAAAATTAATTAGAAGACTAATAGGTAATCTACTGGTCATCAAAAAGAAATCATAAATAAATACCATAGAAATATGGAATGTTTTTGTGTTATTCATGAGCATAATTCATTTTAAAAAAGAAATCGTAGCTATAGAAATTCAAAATCTATTGACTGTCACTTTCTTGGTAACTAAATTTTCTGCTTATTAGTATGCTTATTAATATGCTGGAATTTTTTGTCAATTACTGTGCAGCTTTTATACAGAACAAAGGGCTGCTGCTAAAGATACTTATATTAACATAACAGCCTTTGCACCTGTTGTTTATGATTCTTCCAGTCAAACTACTTACAAGATTGTAGGGGCAGAATATATACTTGATGATTTGCTTCCTTTAATAGGGTGTAAATATGTTGACGCTAAGTTTTTGCAAATGACTCAATTTGTCAAACACTGCTTTGGGCTAAAAAATAAATAAATATGTCCATGCACATTCACATTTCTCAAACTGGTTCCACTGAAGAAGTGATTTAGCCAAAATTTCCATGTTTCTAACCCCTAGCCTTGACAGGACCTGCCAAGCTGTTGCCCACCACCTCCACCCCCAGAATTCCACACCGTGATCCCTGCAAAACTGTGTGAAGGGATGTGATTGCTGTTGTGCTGGGCTATCAGGCATGCAGAGAGTGTACTGTGCAAGAGAGTAGTTTCAACTGTTTTTCTGTTTTTCATGGAATTTTCCATACCTAAGGTCCTTGAAATCATCACTTACTTCCAAATTAATTTTTTTTCTGTGGTTTAAGCAGCATCATTTAACACATGCAATTAGGTCTCTCAGCTTACCTTGATTGACCTTTGGGAGGAAGAATTTGCTTCAGAAAGACACGCCCCATTTTAGATTCATCTGAGAATAAAAATATCTTCCAGGCTCCCCTGTAGCCTGTGAGCAAAGGACTTAATGACTTGCTATGCCTTTACTCGCACTGCTACATTCACAGGCAGCTCCAGAAAATGTTTTTCTTGCATGGCAAGTTATTGGAAATAGCAATCACATGTTGTAGGTGCTTTATAATTAGTGGTGACTAACAAACATAACCCTTTGGCTCTGATTTCAGTTCATCTATCAGTTTTATACACCAGGAAACACATGGACAGCTCTATCTCATATCTTGGCTCTTAATAAAATCCATGGAGGGAAGATTGGAGCTTAAGCTGGGAATGCAACTGTTTTCCCTGCCCAGCCGAGACCTCTGCTCTCCAAAGGGTGGATCTGAGGAGATCAGTCAGAAATCCATCAGCAGCAATGCTGACTGCAGTACTGGGACTCTGGTGGTCACCAAATTATTTATCATAACTGCTCAGAACCCCTATCTGGGAACTGTGAAAGGAGCAGAAAAGCCTGGGAGTTGGTAGCATGCAGTTGCATCATGATTGCATGCATCCCTGGGAGTTTGTTTGTCCAAGGTGGAAATTGCCTTAATGTTTTAAATAATAGGCCTCTCAGAATGTTTCAAATTAGTAATATTTATGGCAGCCTGTCTTGCTGAAAAAAAGACATAACAATTTTGGCTTAAAGCAATAATATACAGATGTATCCTAGGACTTCTAACTCCTTTGCAAAACAAATAATTACGCAAATTGTACCAAGGTTTCAACTGCTTTGAGGCTTTTGTTACTTTGTTACATCTTATTGTCTTGATTTCTGTCTCGGCTGAAGTGATTAAAATCTTACTCTGTTCCTAAGACAGGTGAGAATCAGTCAATTGAGGCAATGTACAATTCATGTCTGACAGATGTAATGTGTCATTAGCACATCAATCTATCCAAATTGTGCAAAAAAATTTCTTTGTTGGGTGGGTACAAACGGCATCTTCAACTGGATGTCTAAAGGCAAATAGGGAAACCGAGCACATCCCCAGAATGTCCAGATAATTGTCCAGATTTTATGTGAAGGAAAAATGATTACAAGGTAGTGCTATTCTGTCCTCTCTTTGCTCTTCCAGGACTATTTGTAGGTTTTTTTGTTGGAAGCCTTTCATCACATGAGATAGGTTCTCAATCCGTCTGGCACGTGCTTCATGTATCTTGGGCAGCAGTGCTTCTGTTGACTTCGTTATGCTCCGTCTCTCTTGGAGGAAGTATTACTTTTCCCTCCAGAGACAGTCTTGTTTAATTTTAGTCTTTTGTATCAAAATATGCTTTATATCATCCATCTTTATCCTAGAATTAGCAACTTATTTCATTAATGTGTATAAGACCTGCAGACAGGTGATTAATGCTTGTTACATCTCATTAATTTATATTAGGTACATAAATATTATATTAGAAAACCAACCTTTAATTCTGATCTCTCTAGAAAATTCAAAGGCGATCCTGATTGCATCTCAGCTATGAGCTATTGAGCAAATCATGAGTATACTGGAACCAATCCAATTGCTTAGATTGCTTGTCACTTGCATAAACTGAGCAGTGTGCCAGATAGAGCAACATTTTATGAATGTATTAAGAGCTATGTAAATAGACCAGACTCAAATGGGTAGGCGGGGGGAATAATTTTTTAATGACAGATCAGTAGATTCCTAAGTGTATTTCTTAGCATGAAATATCATTTTGCTGAGATCTTTGTTGTCCTGGCAGTGTCTGATGGACAGTGGGGGACATTCTATGTATTATCATGTCAATTTTAAGCTTCTAATATTTTTATTTCTGACTCCCTCCAACAGCTACATTCTTATTGTGTGTTTGCTACCTATGTTTCTCTATGCTACTTGCAGCTTCAAGTTTATTTTTCTCCTCTAAATTCTTATTTCTTAGTGCTTAATCAACATCTCACAAAGTCTCTCAAAACAGAGTTAGTTAAGTGCTAGGAAATGTACCCAAACCCATCCCAGCAGCTGAATTACTCCTGCATTACATTAGGTATTTGCAAGCTCCTTACTCATTTTCACCTTGAAACGGTTCGGGTACTGATTAAAAATTTTGTTCAAGTTCTCAGAACTTCTCATAAGAGGCTCATAACTTGCCTTATTTTATTAAATCTTTTAAGCAGTATATTAGATGTACTTAAAGAGTGCGGGAAATGTCTAGATATCTGGAGCCTAAAATTTAAATTTACAGTCTAGCCTCTCTCCTTAGAGTTCAGCTACATTTATTTCTTTTTCTCAGTGTCACCTGATGTTTTGGCAGACAACCACCATTTAAGAGAAAGCGTTTAGCATGTAATATTGGCGCTACCTATAAACCTGATAGAGGTAGAGGCTCCTTGGGGCCAGACTGGCTTGTATGGTGCTAATAAAGTTGTGCAATGCTGGGCAGACTTAAACTCTCCTTGGGACTCACTCAGTGAACCTTTATGTCTCAGAGAAGCAGACTTTGATGAGATTTCTGCTTTGGGAGCCCAGATCCATGGACTGATGGAGGATGCCATTTGGCTGACTTCTTTCAACTTAGTTTAATTTTTCAGAGAAGCCTCATTTTAAACACTGAGCCCAATACCTCTAGGGTTATGCAAACCTGATCTGGGGATGTGTGCCAGCTGCTACAAAGAAAGCTTTAATTTACCACTTATTTTCATGAGCTTTCTGTTCCCTGCCTGCAAATGCACAGATGCACAAATTCCTTGAGGACAGAGTTTTCTGGGTGAATTAAATCCCATGTGATGTGCTAGACTTCTTTGTCTCTTTGATCTGCTCTGGTGCAACACAGAGTAACTAGCCATGGCTAATCATGGCAGACAGGCTAATCAGGGAGCCTGGAAATGAAAATCAGAACTTAATGCATTTTTATTCAGGGACTTAACTGAATGAATAATTAAAGTGTTTAGATAGAAAAAGGTCTCAAACTTCCATTTTCTTCTTTTTATTTTCTTTAATGGTTACTGCAAAAAGCTCCATGTACTGCAGTTACATTCATCAAGGAAGGGAGCCAGTGTCAGTATCAGGTTGGATTTCTTTCATCATCTTTTGGAAGAATTTCTAACTCAATGTGTCTCCTAGTACATACTTCTTTCCAGCTTTTTAATTTATGCCTCTCCTAATGAAGTTCTTGAGAGTCTTCAGCTGCATGTGACGAGAGTTTCCTGAATGCTAACCTGGGGCTGTGTCCTTTTGTGGATCATGGTAATTGTGAGATGACTTACAAGAATGTTAAGTAGCTGCATTTTGCTTTAGGAAACATACCAGTCTGTCGTTTCAAATCTGTGAGGAAACATAGGTATGTTATCATTCGTCTGTGCTTTATTTCAGTACTTCGTACTGAGAGGAATAGATCTGGGTTCTGTACCAAATGAGACTATCTCTCCTCTATGGTAACAATTGTAACAACACTCCTGGTGTTTCCCTGATTTTAAAAGAAAATGCATGGCCACAAAACCTGCATATCAAGAGGGGTCACGATCCTGGCGGCAATATCCATCCTCACACTTCAATTCTCTTTCCAGTGATGAGTTTGTGGCAGTAGATCTGATCTTAAGTTATGTCATTATGTTAGCTTACTATACAAGATGAGGGATGAACAGGTTAAAATCAGTAGGGTCATCACAGTACAAATGCAAAATCTTCCACATCAAACCACTTATCCAAGCAAACATCTCTAAGCACTTTTGTCTACTGTTGTGATACTAAACTGCATGTGCCTCATAATCTAGCCCATCTGAATTACTCTTTCAAATTCTAAATGCAATTTAAAAATTTGTAAAACAAAAGTAATTGTATTAGCTCCTTAAATATACTGGGGGAAAATGTAAATTTATACTACAGTGTTCATTCAGTTGTTGTTTGAAGAAGTTATAAAAGCACATGAAAGATACACTGTCAGCAGTATAAAGGAGTCCTCCCCTCTTAAGGTCAATTGAAATGTAAAGAACATGTGATTGACAATAATTACTCTAGAGACAGTAAAGAGAAACAGGCCCACTAGGCTTGATTGCTCAAGGAACTTCAGAGGACAGAAATAGCAGGAGTTATGGCACACTTCTTTCCACAAAATGCCCAAAATGCCTATAAAGAACTCTGATATATAACCAGACAGAAAACCTAGTCAAGGTTTCATTACCACTCAGGGCCCCATGAAGGTCTGCTAAATCAGTAAAGAGTCCAGATCTTTATCAATATCAGGCAATCCTGATTTTTGAATCATATCTTAAAAGCTGTCTTGAGATGTCATGACACTGCTTTACAGGCTCATGATGCTCTGAGTCTCTGCTGTAATTTAACTGATCAGGTCAGCAGGGCAGCACTGAGGCAAACCATGCTTTGGCCACCAGACCCTTCAAGTGTTGATCACACTGCAGTAACTTTTCCAAGGAAAGTTGTACCACTTGTTTGAATCCATACAGTTGTCTCCTTTTAAATCAAGACTATGTTGAATTCATACAGATGAAACATCTGTATATATTTATAACATATTACCCAGTTTCACTCCCAACATCCAAACAGGTGAGTTTGGTAAAGAGGCTCTAGTCCCATGTGCAGAAAAAAGGGAAATGTATGAATCACAAAACAGATGAGATCAGATCCAGCTCTGAAGGTTGTCCCACCCCACTGGTAAAAGCAGGACCAGCTGTGTCACATTGCTCAGGACCATTTCCAATCAGCTTTAGAGCACCTCCAAGGAAGAAGACTAAAGACGCGTGGGACACTGTTCCAATGTTTGGTCACATCTTCTTTAGTCTACATGCATTTTCATGTATTTGACCTCGTGCCCACTGTCTCCACTCCCCTGAGAACAAATTTCCTTCCTCTTTAGTCTGTCTATCCCATCCTACTAGGACTCTATATACACTGATGAGGTATCCCGAGCCTTTTCTTCTCCAGGCTAAACAGTCTCAGATGTCTCTGTCCCTGTACGGCAGATGCTCCAAGCTCCAAGCTCTTAATCTCTTTCCTGGCCCCCCACTGGACTCACCTCAGTAGACCTATGTGTCTTCTGTACTGGTGAGCACAGAACTGGACACATTATTCCAGGTGTGCCGTGGCAATGCTGAGTATAGGGAAAGGATCACATCCCTCAGTTTGCAATGCCCATCCTAAAGCAGCCCATGGTGCTGTTGGCTGTATTTGTCCAAAGGGCTCATATTCATTTTCAGATCTACCAAGACCAGAAAGTTCTCCTCTGCAAGGCTGACTTTCAGCTTGCTGAGATCAAATTACTAAATCAAAGTAAAGGTGGTACTGCCCAGGTTTATCACACATATTATCCTCCATAAAATTGATCATTCTGCAAATACTGAAATAATTGTGTGTAAACAATACAAAATTGCTATTAAGCTAACTGTAGACAGTTTATGCTTAGTATTACACTTTCAGGTGTTAATAACTGCCAAAATAACCATTTCCAAGCATATAAGATACACAATTGTTTTAACTACCAGGGTACTGGGATTCAGAGTAATGTAAATTACTATACTTTTCCACAAACACTGTAATTTGTCTTATGAGTTTACCTACACCTATGCCAAATCACATTTTCAGTGGAATCTTGCTTTATTCTCTGAATATCAAAAGCTAAGTATGCTCTACATGTCATTGGTGGTAACTTTCCAGACTGATTTATACTGAGCCATCATCTAGGCAGTTCATATAAAAATGGGGACAGCAAATGTGGGAAAAAAAATATTTTCAAGAAATATCAACATTATATGTTATGCTATTTAAAGCAAATTTAAAAAGCAGAAACCAAAAGCCATTCACAACCACCCCACACACACTTTAAGAAAGGATAGAAAGAATACTAAAATGCATTTAATTTATGAAAAGAAAACCCACATGAATCTACTGCTTTGGTGTGGTAGGGCAGAGAGAGGAGGTCCTGAATTTTTGCTCCCCTCAAGAGATGGCACAGCAACTGGTTGAGCACCCCTGGCCCCCAACTCAGGTGAGCCTCAGCATATACTCATGCTGCTGCTGAGAGTTTCAGGTGTCAAGAGACTTCCACCTACTTCTTGTATTTCATTGTCTTGGTGTCTTTCAAACAGAAATAGAAAGGGCAAACCCACACAATTTGTGTAGGGAACATAGGCAGATGGATAAGGGTTGAACTGCAACCTCCTAAGCTTGGTAGCTTGAGCTTGTGGTGCAATCTGTTCTGTGAAACATCCTTTCTCATGTTATTTCTGGCTGCTTCTGCAATGCGTCATCAAATGCTATTCATATTATGAAGCACAATGATTGCATTGCTCTTTAATTCCCCTCAAGCTTGCTGTGACTGTTGATTAAACAGTATGTGGGCTATGATTAACTTCAATGTAGAATACAAAATTGACTCCTACCTGCTCAGGAGGATCACCACAGCACACAATGCTTTGGTTTTTTAATCCTGAACCATGCAATCAGTTCCAGGACCATTAATGTAATATTCATGCAAATATAAACCTGAACCACTGAAAATATAGACTTTGTCTTCTCTTTGGTCAGAATAATGAAAAATTAAAGCATTTTAGACTTTACCTCAAATTTCAAAATAATTTAGTCCTTATAACTCTTACTATTACAATGATACTTGTGTCCTCCTTTCAGCATTTCCCCATTCTTCTCCTTTTTCCCCATAGAAACACCAGACAGATACAGATCAACAAGTCCTGTTGTGACTTTCTGGCTTCCAAAAGTTTTGGCTTGTGACTATCCTTGGAATCTGCTGGCAGTTCAGCTTATTCTGGCTGCTTTTCTTTTATTGTCTGTCTCATGCTTGGTATCTAGTTCTCAGGCTATCTGTAAGAGGTTTCAACAAGACTCATATAAAATCTCACCAAAATTATCAGTCATATCCAGAGGACAAGGGGGGCAGCTCAGTGTTCTGATAGATATTGCAAACAAGTCTCTCAGGGATCCAGTGTTATTTAATGTTGTCATCAATGGCATAGACAAAGAGATCGAGGGCACTCTCAGCAAGTTTGCCAATGTCACAGGGCTGAGTGGTGCTGTTGACACTCCTAAAAAAAGACAGGATGATATCCATAGGGACCTGGACCAGCTCAAGGAGTGGGCCCATGCAACCTCATGAGTTTTAACAAGACCAAGTGCAAGGTGGTGCAACTGGGTCAGGGGAAACCAAGTTATTATCAATATAACCTGGGAAATGAAGGGGTTGGGAACAGCCAAGAAGAACCTGAAGGTTCTGGGTAAAAATCTCAGCCATGGGCACCCACAGTCCAGAGAGCCAAACGTGTCCTGGGCTGCATCCAGAACAGTATGAGCAGCAGAGCCAGGGAGGGGATTCTGCCTCTCTGCCCTCATGAGACCCCACCTGCAGTACTGCATCAGCTCTGGGATCCCAGCACAGGAAGGACATGGACCAATTGGAATGAGTCCAGGAAAAGGCCATCAAGAAAATAATAATCTTCTATGAAGACAGGCTGAGAGAGTTGGGATTGCTCAATCTGGAGAAGTCTTCAGGGAAACCTTAAGGCAGCCTTCCAGTACCGAAAGGGAGCCTACAAGAGGGTTGCAGAGGGACGTTTTTTTTAAGGTTATCTAGTGATAAGAAAAGGCAAAATGGCTTTAAACTGAAAGAAAGAAGGTTTAGATTAGATATTAGGAAGAAATTCTTTACCGTGAGGTTGCTGAGGCACTGCAATAGATTCCCCAGAGAAGCTGTGGATGTCCCAGCCCTGAAAGTGTTCAAGGCCAGTTTGGATGGCGCTTTGAGCAACCTGGTCTAGTGGAAAGTACTCCTGCCAACCACCATCAATCCTGCATCAACCAGCAACAAAACAGGAGAACAACATAAGAGAAACTAGTGGCTGGAAGTGAACCCACATAAGCTGAAGACAGGCACATTTTTAAACATTAAGATCATGTTTTAAACAGTGAGAATGCTTAATCATTGGAGCAAAATTTCAAGTGAAGTGATAGATGCTTCATTTTGTGTTATCTTCAAACACAGACTGCTTTTCTGGCATGTATTTTAACATGTACAAACTACATGTCAAAAAGGGCAAGTTATCCTTTTCTCTGAGCAGGGATAAGGGAGAGAAATTTAATATTTGTGATATAGGGAGATTAGGGAAAATTGTGCTCATTCTTCTTCAATCCCATTTGTGAATTTATGCAATATGAGTGTGACTGCATGCACAAAAATGAGCACAAAATGTCTGACTTGGTCATTTTTATGCTGCCAGTATAATTTGTGGGTACATATTTTTAATATCTGTATTCTTTCACTGCTTTAGTGGGGTCACAAAGTCACTTTACAATGACAACACCCCCCTTCCCCCACCCTTACACCAAAGGGAAGAACTTCAGAACAAAGCACCTATCTTCAAGAGATCACTAAAAAATTCTGTCTCTTTTTAATAAATCTTTTGAATAGTAAATTGATCCCAGTTCTGGAACTTCATTAGTGATTATTTATTTAGTATAATGGCTCAGCTCCTTTCTCATTATTAAAAAGTTCTTTCCAAAGTAATATAGCTTTTCTGTCTGGACACTATGGAGTAGCTCATGTTTCTGTTATGTTTGATATGCAAATTTTTAAACATGACTTCTGGGATCCTGAAATATAAGAATCAGCACAGTGATGATTATTGGCAACTTTCACTGGCACCGAAGTATTGTAAAATACAGTGTTGATTCTAATTATTGTCTGCAGCTTTTCGCATACTGGAATCCTAAATTTTCTAGGCAGAATAATAACATTTCATAGAATGGAAAGAAAACTTTAAGGATCTACTTTCCATTACCAGCCAATCTTGCTATTTTCTGGATTTTCATCTCTCCTTTTAGGTTGGGACAAAACAAAACCCAAGAAGTAGCAATTTTAATTTTCAGGAAAGGTCTTGCTTTCTGAAGAAATGAAGCGAAATGACTAAACATCATTTTAAAAGACACACACTGAAAACAACTAAAGTCACAGCTGTTGCTGCATTGTAACACTAGTGAAAGTAAAGCTCTGAAAAATCTTAAACACCATGAAAAATAGACTTTTTAAAGTGGTTTTATGAGAAGATTAACCAGGTTTACATTGTTCTCTTATGGAAATTTTACTAAAAATCAAATAGCTTCCTTCAGCTAAAATTTCTTTTGTTCTGACAAAAGAGAAAAAAATCAATAAACTAGATTTTAAGCCAGGACAATTAGATTTACTTGTTTTTATGTCAATAGATTTATCCCAACTTCTCTTAGCTAAGGATGAAGTGAAACTGTCCACTACTAACAAATGCCTCTTTTAAGTGACTGGAGCTGCTCAGAAAACATTATATTCTATTACTTTTCAGGACTGTGTTTACTGCTGTGTTTTGCCTCAGCAGGATATTCTAACAATGGTATGGGCTGTGTGTCCAGCATCCAAGTGTACTGCCTATTTTGATTATTTCTAACATTCACTCTTTACCATCCCTCCTCTTAGCCTTTCAAGAAGATGTTTGAACAAAAAAACCCCCCTAGTTGTCTTCAGAAACTCCCTGTAAGAAATGAAAACAGTCCTTAAATCTTGGTAGCAGAGGGAATCTATACTTAGGAGGTTTAATATTTCTCTGAATCGTGAACTGTGTTTCATCTCATGATGTGTGTGTGCAATGGTTACAATGTGAGGGCTGAGCATTTTGTGTGTGTCACCTCATGATTTAATGTTATCTTAACTTTCCCTTCTGTTTTTCAATGTGTTTCTGTGTACTTCATGAAGTTCCCATTTCCAGAAATTTTCATCTCCTAGAGCCACATTAGCCATTCAGTAGCAACAGCTTGGAGAGCCACAAGAAGAACAACTTTTCATCAGGAATTGATCTAGACTCCCCATTTACAGATGCTAATAGCAGGGAGCAGTTGAGTTGAAGGGATTAATTCTCCACATGTTCTAGATATCAAAAATGTGCAGTGGTTTCTTGGATGAAGTTTCGTCAAATAGGTGTCAGTTTCCAACGCAGAAGAAAGCGGAAGAAGCAAAAAACGTAGCTTGGGAATTTCTCTATGATGAGTTTAGTGCAATTTTTTAGTGATGAGTTCTTTCACCACACATCAAATCCTGTGTTCATTTTTGGGCCCCTCACTCCAAAAAAAGACACTGAGGTGCTGGAGCAAGTCTGGAGAAAGCCAACAGAGCTGGGGAAGGGTCTGGAGCACAAGTCCTGTGAGGAGCAGCTGAAGGAGCTGGGGGTGTTTATCCCAGAGAAAAGGAGGCTCAGGGGAGATGTTATCAATCTCTACAGCTGCTTGAAAGGAGGCTGTGACCAGGTGAGGCTCAGCCTCTTCTCCCAGGTAACAATAGAAAGGAAAAAGGAAATTGACCTAAGATGCAAAAGGGTATATTTAAATTAGATACCAGGATTTTTTTTTTTTTTTAACAGAAAAATTTTTAAGGCATTGGAAAACACTTCCCAAGAAAGAGGTGGAGTCACCATCCCTGGAAGTGTTCATAAATCATGTGGATGACACTTGAGGACATGGTGTAATGGTGAACACGGTGGTAGTACTATGTTGACAATTGGATTTGATGACTTCAAAGGCCTTTACCAGCCTTTCTGATTCTGTGATTCTTCTACTCATGAAGCAAGCAACATCTTTACTTTCTCAGGAAACCAGATCACCACATTTTTTTCCCATGGCATGAGCAGATAAAAGAGATAGATAACAAAAGCCTGCTTTGACATGGATGACAAATCTCAGCCTGCCAGTTATCTCAGTCAGTAGGTATTGTCTACGTGTAACATACACAGCATGCAAGGGTTCTCATAAATAAATGAGATATTCATGTTCCAATCCTACTCATCCATGTGTTGACTTGTATTCATACATCTTCTGTAATCAACCTGCATAAAAAATTAAACTCACTGCTTCTTTGCTTCTTCTGCAAAGAACACGTTAAATATATGAAGGAAGAAAAGCAGTGGGAAATCGCAACATGCTCTTGAGATCAAATTTGGTAGTTAGCTAATTTCAAAACACATCTTTATACTTTGGTGCTTTAGGAGAGGATCAATCTAATTGTAGACTTAGGGCACAGTAAGTACTTGTGACCATCGTGATACACATTTGTTTGAGGAAACTTTTCCCTGCACTTCCACTGGTTCATTGTGGGCTCTCAGCCTCCCCACCTGCCAAATAAATCCTGCAGGATGTCACATGCAGAGTGTCTGTTTCCTGGCAGGCAATGCCCTGTGACCCTTGGCAGCAGGAGCCTCTTTCCCTTCAGTCTTACTGCGTTGCTTTGTGTCCTCTCCGGGTGAGAGTTGAGAATGTTGCTCCCTTGGAGGGTCTTGGACGAAACCCCATGTAGGAAGGATGTGATGTGCAGCATCTTTTGTCAGATAAAATGCAATTAGCCTGGAGGATATGTGAGTAGAGGAAACTCACAGGAAAATAGAATCACATGACTCTGATGAAGCATTTAAAAGCACTTGTCTCAAAAATAGGACAGAGTTAGGGTGAAGGAAAGGTGGAATCCTTCGGCACAGACTTTCAGTGTAGTCCAGGTCTCATAACCTATCAAAATGTATCTTTAGCCTCTGTGAATTCTAACAGATAGGGTGGTTGTGATGTCTTTTCACAGGAAGTCATAGCAACTGCAGTTCTCAACTGCACTTATTTTGAACATGTAGAACAAAAAATTATGTTTATAATAATACACATTTATATAGGGTATCGTGTCTGTACAAAGTTTTCTGTAAGAGTAAAGGAAGGTTTCAATCTGTCTGCAATTTGTAGTTGGTTTTGGTATCAGTGATTTTCAGTATCACATCTGGATTTTTCATTTTCAAATATTGTATAATTTTTTTACTGATTTGTTGAAGTTAAACTCCTCTTACTTATATGGTGCTTCCATAAGTGAAGAATATATTCATTCTCTATGTTGAAAAAATTCAATTAGGAAAGTTTTGTCTTACCAGAATTGCATGTCATTGGTGTTTTTATGTGTTTGGTTCAAGTAATTTTATGACTGAAACTGACACTATGGGTAGACAAGACACAGTACATTTTCAATAAAAAACATAATAAATTATGTTTGAATAAAAACATAATAAAAAGTCAGGCAAGGAAATGAATGAAATAAATTCAAAATTATTTGTGGCAGAGTGATTTTCCCAGAAGGTCAGCTTACAAAATTCATTTAATAGGGGTTATTTTTAGCAATTTTGAAATTTCATTTGGAACAACCAGCTTAGATGTAATGTTGAAATTGAAAGTAACAGCCACAGCTTTGTAAACAGGAAAAGTCTGGTGTAGTATCACATTATAACATTATTTGGGTTAATTACGCACAAACAGAACACAATTTTGGCCATACAAATTGATAGCAATTAAAGATTTAAAAGGGATTTCAAAATACGATATTTTTATCCAGTAATATTTATGTTTGTTTACATCAGTACAGAATCATTTTATTTTTGCTCTCCCTCTTCTGGTCTTTTGTCGTGAAATTTAAGAGAAATTAAATCGATCAAAATACTTCCCAACAATGTGTTCAATTGACATTTCAGGGATTTTCTGCTACCAATTCTATTCAGAGAGTGCTACATGCCATCCTTGAGCAGATGAGACGAATGAAATTTCTGCAAGATTATTTACAAGGCCTAAGCAAACCAGAGTTGTTCTCTGTGGACCCCCCATTTCCTCTGCGTGTTCAAGCTATGATTAGTGCAGGGTTGGAGAGGAGCCACCCTCACTTCAGGAAGCTGAGGTGAGCAGCCCCTGACCGCCGTGTGCTCCCTCCCTCACAGTACATCAAGAGCCATCCTGGTCTGCTCCCAGCTTCCTCATCAGGATGTAATGATACATCCAAGCCATGAGCCATTTCCTTCGGTTGCACCTCCTCTACTAGTGGTTGGCTAGATAAGGGATGTTATACAGCTCCACAATCTCTTTGATGGACACAATTTATCAAAGGGACATCCTACCCTTTCTTGTGCAAGTGGGACTACGTGGGGCTGTGTACGTGCTCCCAGTCAGGGGATGCTGAGCTGTCCAGGCAGCTCTGCTTCTGCTCAAGGAATGCCTAGTGGTGGTACAGCAGTGGCACAGGGCCCAGATGTGGCACCAGCAAGAATCTTCAATGATTTTTTTTTATAATTACATGCTACTACTTGATCTCTTAGAATTTTGTCATATGTCGCCTAGATAGACTAGGCATTGCTTGCTTATTTACAGCAGTTATAAAATTATCCTCATTAGTGATCGCATTTAAAAAAATGGCACTGAAATTAAAGGAAGGTGGCAAATAGGCACAGATGCCACACTGCATGATAATGTACATGGAAGATAAATTGTCCTCAAAATTTACAATTCAAAATCCCTGCCCCCAAGTTTATTTTTGCAGCTTGCTTCCGTTTCCATTGATACTATATGGCATACAGCCTCTGATCAGTTCATGCAACAGGGATGCATGAGACCCACTTGAGAACTATATGAGACAGCATTTATGTCCAGGCAAGGGAGGAGATGCTGAGAAAATGCTGGTTAGCAGCAAAGGCCACCTTCAGGACATCAGAACATTTTTGAGATCCTAACTATATATTTTGGCAAAGGAGTGTTTAAGGAGGAAGCATAAAACAAACGTTTTTGTCTGTGTTATTTTGTGAGAAGATTCTTTTGTGTACTGGGGAGAGTATTAAAAAACAAGGAAATGCTGACTGAGAAATGAGAAAGCTGGGAGTGGTTGGTACCACAGGTGCACTGGAAGTAGAAGGAAATGAGAAGAGGAAATCTCATCTCAAGATGTACCATCTAAAAAATAAAACCTTTTAGAGTAAAGAGACAAAATTCTCATCTTCACATCTCTCTTCCTCTTCATATGGGAGAGAACTGATGTTTCATAAGGGCAGCCAGTGGGGATCAGGGAAATCAAGAGAGAAAACAGCCTATCAGTTGTGGGCAAATGATACAGAGTAGAAAGAAAAAGGGGGAGAAACTGAGGAGCAAATAAGAATTATTAGCTAAACAACTAAGAAATTAATCAGTTTATAATCTTGGGAAGAGAAAATGGAAGTAATCAACAACCAGGCTAAATCAAATATCTATATTCCATTTAAATATTCTGGCCAGTTTGCCTTTATTAAGTAGCAAGAGAAAGAAGTAGGAGCTGGCAAGGTTTTTCCACTACCACCTAGAAATCTAAAGCCATCAAACCCTGTATGTACTGCTGTTGAAGAACATAATAAATGTACTTTTAATTTAACGATTCAATACGTGCTGGTTGTATCAAGCAAATGAAAACAGAGAATAAAAATTAGTGTACTCCTGCGCTTTAAAAACTGTTAATGATAAACATTTAATCCTCACACTAAAAGTAGGCAGGTGGTCAGCCATGCACTCAATAAAATAATTTGACACTTTAATGCCTTGATACTTTAAGACGAAAGCTGCTTCCATATATGATGCAAATTGTGTTCCATAAAGGAGAAAGTGTTTTTCTTCTATATTAAATGCAAACTGGCAAATAGTAAGATACACAGTGTTTACTAGCATAGTACAAGATTTATATCACAATCATACACTCTTCTCTATTAGTAAATAGACATATTATTTAATCTCAAGATTCTCAATACTCGGAAAAGTAGTTTCTGGCATTTTCTGCTCACAGTTTATTCATTGTTTTTTTTCTCCTAGAGAGGCACATTTTGTTTCTGAAGTTGATAGCATTCACAAAAAGAGCACATCTTGCTACATTGTGGCAATATTAAAATTGAACAGGTCGCAGTTAAGTGACAATTATTTTGCATAAAGGCTTAAGGACAAAGTAAGCTTAGCTTACTTTGAGATGAGTTAGCTGATTTTTTTCTATATCTGAAAATTCTCCAATTATTGTTATAAAACTTCTAGTGATAAAATTGATGAGAAGATCTGGCACACAATTTACATATGTAAGGAAGTCCACGCAAGTTACTCAAACTGAGAGTTTCCTCTTTCTTTTCAAATAGAAGGTGTTCAGATGGAGATTCATTTGACATGGTAAAAACAGCAAGATTCTGAAAATTTGTGTCCTAACTCCATGAAGCCCTGGGACATGTACTTAACATTAAGTTCTGGGATCCCATTAGAGCCAATGGGACCATTGAATTAGCAAATATATGTCTGCTCAAGTGACCTGCTGGATCAGAGTCAATATTTTCTGCAGATAAGTCTCAGATGCTCATCCCTGGAAGTGCTCAAGGCCAGGCAGGATGAGGTTTTGAGCAGCCTGGTCAGGTGGAAGGTGTCCTTGTTCATGGCAGGGGATTTGGAATTAGAGGATCTTTAAGATCTCTTTCAATCCAAATCATTCTATGATTCTATGATCCTGTGGTTTTCTGACTCTTACAGAATGGAGATCCTTAGATCAGGATTTAACAATAAATTCAAATAAAAATATACAATTTCCATCCTAATGCAACTATACCTTTCACACAGTTTAATTTTACTTTTTAGTACCCTACCAGGGATTAAACAAGGTAAGATATTCAACATTTTTAACTACATATAACTGCACAAAATCCTGAAGGATTGCTATCTTATAAACTTAAAGAATAAACAAATTGGGTCCAGAAATCCCACACTGTCCAATCCCAGCCTTCAGGAAGCTGCAAAGATATGTGCCCTGTATGTGCAGCAGGCTTTGGCACTACATTATTCATCAGAAGGAGTGCTTTTTGTTGCTTTGTAGACTTCTAGGTACTTAGTGAGGGCTCTTCAGGGATATGGAGGAGCTGAAACTGAGGTGGATGAGATACCCTTTTGGTGCTCTGGTCCCCATTTCTGTATGTACTGTGAGAAGTTATCTTGTGGGCTGGACAGAATGAATATTAATCAATCTAATGATTAGGGTGGCAAATATCTAATTATTTTATCCTCCATGGAAAAGTTTGAGCATGCTGATGTTGAACTGCTACAAATTAAAGATTGTTGTGATTGTTACTTAGTACGTGCATTTTCTCATATTCCAGTTTGTTACAGAAACAATTGAAAGACACACGAGGAGATACTTCCGGTACTCTAAATTTAACTCCATATGTTTCCTTTTTTCTCCTGTATTTCAAAATCCCTCTTTTTGCTTATACTGTTCCTGAGGTGAAATTTGATTTTATACATTGTTGACAACAACCAAGTTTGAAAGAAACACAGTCTGACTTTTTCTGTCAATTCCAAACCTGATTTTATTTTGAGAAAAGTACTGGATGAATTTCAGCTTATATAGAATTTTCATTCCGTTCCAGGACCATTATTACATGTATTTTGGTTATGTCAACTCATTTTCCTTGTGTCTTCTTTTCTATAAAGATGCAGATAATGTGGGTGTCTTCTCTGGTCATGCAAGGATAAGAAAAATATTGAGACTACTGAAGGGAGGGATTGGGCACTATCCATTCTCTGTTGGACAACTGGAGGTTTATGTTAAGAAACAGAAAAAAGTTTTTCATTCAGGAGGTGGTTGAGCACTGTATCAGGTTCCCCAGGGAAGTGGCCTTGGTACCAAGCCTGACAGAGTCAAAGAAGCATTTGGACAATGCTCTCAGGTATATGGTGAGATTCTTGGGGTGTCCTGCACAAGGCCAGTTGTTGGATTCAATGATCCTTACGGGTTTCTTCCAACTCAGCATATTATAGTATTCTATGACTAATCCTTATGTATCCTGGCAAAGCAATGCTTCTTTCACTGGTAAAGCAATTGGATACTTCATACACAACAAATATTTACTTGCTTGTTCATGGGGTTTGATTGCTGTCTAGGAGTCTGACAGGTACTAACTACTATCAGTAGTCTGTTGTGATAAATCAAGTGTCAGTCTGCATGAGCTGTTGTTTAACATCCCACCTGATTAAATTCTTAGGCATATAAAGATGTTCCACTCCAAGATTGAAGGGCAGTAAACTGGTTTAGGAGAGAAAGACTCAGGTTCACATCCCTGTCGCACATGTCTGTTCGTCTGCTGGCTGTTGAAGAGTTAACCACTCTTAGATTCTCCTTGGACACAAACCATTGTACACTAACATCCATCCCAGCAGGATGTCCAACCTCCACCTGGCAAAGCCAAAGCTATTTTCTTTCTAGCCAAATAATGCTTGCATATTTCCACATAACATAACAGTTCCAGGAGACAAGACCCATAAAACAACTTGTTGATCTCTGTAGTAAATACGTTTGAATCATCCATGTGTCACAGGAATGCACTAACCTGTGGGCTGGTGATTATTTGCAGAGTTTCTTTCCATTTTCCAATCAGGAAAAGAGTGCCTCTCTTGGGGAAAAAAATAACAAACAAAACAAAACAAAACACCACAACCTAACATTAACCTGGATATGACTTTTGTGTGTTTGTTTGTTTGTTTGTTTGTTTTGGTGCAGTTTACCTTGATTTGGTTTTTTTGGGGTTTTTTTCAGTCTCCATCTACTCCTCTGTAAAGCAGTAGGTTACACCATGGTCACAGCATTCAGGGTCACAGAACACATCTCCAATTACAGCTGGAGAACACAGGCCAGTGGGAAAATATTTTTAAGATTCATTGAAATATTACTGCAAAGTGATTATTTTTATGTGTTCAGTAAGGTTTTCTGAAAAGTTCAAGGGAGAACTTCCAGGCATGACAAAGGAAACCAATGGCAAATAGAGGGGTAAAAATTACCTCACATCCGCGCCAGGTTAAAGTTCAGTCTTTGGCTTATTTTCCCTTGGCAGCAATACAGATGCATCTTGGCAATGTAAATTCTAGCTTTACTGTGCAGGCAGGGAACTTATAGACAACTAGTAGTTCAGCACAAGTACCTGACAGGAACTCAAAATTTGCTATTTGATTTCCAACGGTTGGACTGTACCTACCTAGTTTTGTACCATCATTAGAAATGGTGGGTTTTTTCCCCATCTGAAAACCTGAAAACTAATAAACCAGGAAAATACTCTTTACAGCCTCCTCAGCTCCCCACCACAGCTGACAACCTGTGCAGCTTTCCTGAATTCTGGCTCAGGGTGGGTGTAAAGACAAGGAAAGTGTGTGTACAGTGGATGTTTAGCTCAAAACTTGTGTAACTGTTCTACAGTGTCACAAATACCACCTGTTTTCCCCCTTGGGATCAAGACCAGATGGACAATGGCTTCTACTGAGCATAGTAAATCCTTTATGTAGCTAATCAACTCTCGAACTTTTGCTCCCTGAGAAAAAAATATTAGAGAAAAGGAAATGCCTGGTTAGGCCTCATTAAACAGTTACTGCCAGGCATTCTAAGATCATGGATAATGAGGACCTTACTTTTCAAGGAGTTGAGTGTTTAATTCTTTCTGCCTTTCTGGTCCAAGGATTGATGCAAATATCACCCATTTGGAGTTTTTCTGATGGCTACAACAAAAGTGGGCACCAGACTGGTTTATGATACTCTTCCTACCCATATTCTTGTCAATAGAAACATCTTTCTTGACTGGTTTTTGTCCAAACTGCTGGCCTGGGCTTTTTCTTTCTAGTATATAGCTCACATGGATGTGAAAAGATCTGCCAACTACTACAATACACTGGTTTTGCTTACCCAAGATTGAATTTATCTCTGTAATTATTATTTTTAACCTCTAGCTGTCAGTTCTTCCTTCTGAATCACTTGAAAGATAGAGATTTCTTGTCTGGTTTTTGTCTTCTTTATCTAGCAAGACTTTTCAGTCCTTCAAAAATACATGTGTTTCTCTCTTTTACTCCTTGAATAAAAAAGAGCTACAAACAAGTGCTGAGATATGCATTCAAGGAAAAGATTAAATAAATCTTTCTAAAGCAAATGGAAGAATATCTTGACATGAACTCTTCAAAATCTATAAGTATTTACCATCAGAAGAATGAACTCTAGAAGGAAAACATTTATTGGCATCTAGTGGTGATAGACACATTAAGGTTTAATGCCTACTTTAAAATTGGGTTATCAATAAATAAAATAACATCTGTCAATCCACCATCCTTAAAATTAGCCCTGGATGCCTTTTTAAGTGTTATGGCTTGACTCAGAGTTTAGTTGAAGAGGGGACTGGAAGTGCTTTCTCTCTACATCGTCAATTACTTATCAATAGTTATTATCCTCACATTAGTGTCTCTAGTTTTATTTCCTTTGGGTAACTCAGAATTGGAACAGTGCATTCCTCTGTTTTCAGTCTGTCTTGAAAACCAAACTTTGGTAGTCTCTGTACTACCACTTATGGGCTTTTAAATGCACTCTTGATTTCCAGAGTTATTTCAGAGGTGTTGGAGTTTGACAATAACTTATTCAAAAAATAGTTATCTACTCTGCTGCTGTACAATAGGAAGGATAGTACTGTGGTGGGTTGACCCTGCTTGGAATTTTCTCTTCCCTCTTCTGTCCTTTGAGCTTTTATTTCTGAACAGACACAGGATGTTATATTCCTTTGGTCAGTTTGGATCAGCTGTCCCAGCTGCATCCCTTCCCAAGATCTTGGCATCCCCAGCCTACTGGTGGGGGGGAAAATGCTGGAGAGGCAGTGCTAATGCTGTGCCAGTGCTGCTCAGCACCTGCTGATGATTGCTGTCAACATGGGTGTGTTACCAACACCCTTCTGGCCACGAAAACAAAGCACAGCACTGGGAGGATGGTGGGGAAAATGAACTCCATGCTGTGGAGAAAATGAACTCCATCTTATCCAGACTCAATGCAAGTTTTAGAAGATATACCACTTCTGCTTTCATTGTCTACATTCTGAATTTCTTAATGTTGACATGTAATCCTGAAAATAAGCATCTTTTCTTGAGAAGTCCAGATACTTGAACATTTGACAGAGAGATGGAAAGAATTTGATGGGAAAATGTCTAGAAGGAATGATTCATCAGGAAAGACTGAAGTACTAAATGACAGTTTAAAGGGAAGAGGATGAGCCCTTTTTCTACTTGAAGAAAAGTCTGTAAGCAGGAAGCTACTGCAATAGGTACAGACTTAAATAAAAATGAAAGGGCCTCTTAGTCACCATGTCCATTTCCTTATTTTAATAAACTGAGATCAGTAGCTTGAATGGTTTTGCTGAAGATCAGAGAAACAGTGCATATACCAAAAGCTAGCAGGTGTCTCTGTTGTTATAGCACATCTATTCCTGTTAGGCTCTGCTGCTCCATATTTTGGTCATGTTCCCATTTAAGACCACAGCTAAATACAGTGCATTGAAGCAATCCACAGTAATGTTAATTATAGACTCCAGTAATGCAATATTTATTTCTAAAAACAAGAAAGATGTTGGCATGATAATTTTCTATTATTTCAACTGCAAGTCTAATCAGAATTAGTCTGTTTTCTTTCAATTTCTCTCCTTTTTCCTCCCCCACCTCCTCCCCAGTCACAGTGATTCACTTCTGATCATCCCACAACATAAAGAAAATTCCAGACTTTACTTGAAGAGAACTTTTATTTTTTGATGTGTCTCTGTTTTACTAAAATACAGTGTGCTCAGGATCCAGCACTAATGGGTGATCATAATTAAGCAATAGCTAAATTCACTCACAGAACATTTACAAGATAATACGACCGCGGTAGCCTTTTTGAAAAACTCTTGAAAATACTAACTTAGGACTATCATAGTCATGCATACTATATTATGATTCAAGAAGCATGTAGCAAAAACTGGCTCTTCAAAGACTAATTTCAGGGCAAACAAGCTGGAAAATCAAAGTGAACGAGGTACAAAGACAGTCAGAAGAACTCATACAAATTTTAGAAAATTTACACAAATCTAAAAATAATGAGTAAAGCAAGAATGGGACTAGTTTAAAGAAGGCAGAACCAGGCTCTTTTGAGTGGTATCCAGTGATGGGACAAGAGACAAACGGCATGAACGGAAGCACAGTACACTTCCTCTGAACATCAGAAAACACTTTGAGGGTAACCAAGAACTGGCACAAGTTGTCCAGGGAGGCTGTGGAGTCTCTGTGCTTGGACACATTCAAAAGCCATCTGGATACGGTCCTGGGGAATGTGATCTAGGTGGTCTTCCTCAGGTAAGGGGCTGTACAAGGTGACCTCCAAAGGCTCGTTCCAGGCTCCGCTTCTCTGTGATTCTCAGTTTCAGGTATAAGGATGCTACAACATATTGAACAGCATGAAATAATGCAAGATTTCTGATGTCCAATTTTCAGTTTCTGTTTACTCTCCCAGGTTTGTGAGCAAAGTTTTCACTTAGAAAATGTTATTTAGTTTGGGATAATTTTTATACTATGTATTGAAGTGAAGAACAGTGCTTAGTTGTCTAGATTTAACAGTAGTGCCATTAGTTTGGAACACAGAATAGGTTACATGTTATGGTAATGCTAATATTTGCCACTGCTGTGTTTATTTTGTTCCACTTCAACATTATAATTGTGTTCATTCAGTCTGTTTGTGAATATTTTTTTTTTAATTGGTCCTATATGCTCAGCTCTTCAAAGGTCATTTTGGGAAGGTGAACCATATTAGTCTAAGTGTGGTATTTATTTATATGCAGCACAGTCCTGCAAAGAACTGAATTTTCAATGTCCCCTTTTTATTCATTTTAGTCTAATTCTTTCTTCTCGCTTTTTTTTTTTCCTAAAAGGTTTCTGATCAATATTAATGCAAACATTCTGTGTAAAAAAAAAAGTTTCTTTTGGCTCCAGCACTCCTGGAATATCAGTGAGCAATTGGTCATACAGGCAAACTGTTTTGCCACCAGAGAAGTAATTTTTTTGCCCGTTATCTCTTTCTTTCACTTTTTTACCCTTTTTGTTCCTAGAGGTCTCTAAACCTATCAATCTGCACACTTTCCTGCACTGTTTTTAAAATTAATCACTGCTTAATTTTCATCCTGACATTTCAGCAGTAAGAGAAGGAAACACAGAAAACAAAATTCCATTTCTTTCTCATATCATCTTCTAACTGGTCTTTCTTTGACTGTGCTTTTTCTTAAAATTTATTATTACTTTCCTCTACCTTGAAAGTGTCTTTTCTCAACTTGTCTGTGTTTTGAAGGTCTTTTCTCTCCTCAATTTCTTTTTGTCTTCTCCATATTCTAAGGATTCAGACAACATGAACCCCACTGAAAACTGATCTGTCAAAGGATAAAGAGAATATTGGACTGCCCTTTTCTGTTACCATTTATGGCCCTGCTGTCCCATGAGTCCACAGGGGACAGCACAAGAATGAGAAGTTCAGCAATTTCTGCACTGCAAGTTTTGGGGAGCCATAGCCATGATAATGCAGATATTAGGGTAATTTTTTTGTTTGTTGTTTTATGTTTAGAGCAATGATTATATTTTCTTTTAAGAAGAACATTTCAGCAAAACAAGGTTTTTAAAATGGCTATTCTAGATATGGAATCTGTGTTTAGCTTAAAAGAAATTAAGGAAATGAGCAAATGGTACCAAAATTCAGGTGTAAAATGGCAGTAACTATTCACACCCTAGCTTCTACAATTGTTCTTTTTCAATTTCTTCAGCTTAGGCTTTGCTATTGCCAAGGCAGAATTTTATTTTCTGGAAATATACTATTTCCCACCTATAATTGCAGTTCTTCTAGTTCTTTTACTGAGTATGAATTAAGACATCTCAAATCATGCCATGAAATGATTAATCAGGTTTACAACCCGGACAGAAAAAAATGTAGCCTTCCTTTGTTTTGTGTCTGGCTTAATCTATAGTTTCTTCGCTCAGTAATTTTTTATTTCCTTCTCTATTGCTTGTGCTTCTGGAGTCTCTGCCCAGTAAAGCATTTATAACTGTATAGTTATGTTTTGTCTACCTTTTTAATTGCACTGGTAGCTCCACACTTTTGGTTTCATTAGGAAACATCACAAGCTGCTACACACAACTGTTATCTGTGATACTGGTTCAAATTTATTTTAAAAGAATTCTGAAGCCCCTCAGTCTCAGTTTTTCTAATTTGCCATATGTGATCCCTCTGTATCTTGCAGATCACCTCAGCAATTTTTGACTAAAATAGCATTGCTGAATTTCGAAGTAAGATTTCAAATATAGAGAAAAATCATGACTTTCTTTTTTCATTTAGGTATGTTAATCTCTCCATCTTTATTAAGTTTGCCCTTTTTTTTGAGATCTCTGATTTATTTTAGGCAGTGTGACATTTCACATCTCATTTCTTCTTTCTCTTTTGGTCAAACATCAAGATATTTTTTCTTCTTAAACTAAGGAGTTCTGCAAGATTCTGAATATCTCATGATACAGAGTACCTGAATATCATCAAATGCCCAAAACATATTTCTACTTAAAATTTAATTCACTAGGAACAAAAATGATTTGGTTTTGTTTTTTGTTGGCTTGCAGTTTTGTTTTTGTATTTGTTTTGTGGTGTTTTTTCCATGAAGGAGGAAGGAGAACATACTCCATGATGTCTTGGCAGAGGTAGCTGGAGTGAACATCTTCCTTTCAAGGAAAAGGTGGCAGAATGGAAACAGTTTTGTACTGAGTAAAACCAGCATAAAAAGACCCCTGGTGGTGGTGCAACCTGTGATGTAATCCATGCCTTCCTTGTGTATGACTTTTGCAATTTACTACACTTCTAGTTGTGAGTTCTGCACCCTTAATTATACCACCTGGCAACTGGACCAGGACACCCACTCCTTCCCCAATGTATCATTCCAAAATGTTATACAAATCCTGCAAAAGCTCTGTAAGAGAGTTTGTTCCAGAGCTTTTTGGAGGGCCTCTTGGACACGGACTTGTAAGAGTAAGACAAAGCTCCTCAGCTATGGATGACACTTTGATAGCTGGAGGAGTTGGGGCAAGGAGATTGACCTTATAATATTTTGGGTCCATTTCAGTTTTGGGCTTCTCTTTATGATTTCCTTTTTGTGCATCGAATTTCCTTTTTGGTGACCAATTTGTAGCTTTCGTTTTTTTATGTAACATAAACTCTAAGTTTTAGCAGTTAAGGAACATCAGCTTTCAAAATACAAATTGTTGCCTGCAAGCTGCAGCTCTTAAAGCGCATAACCAGAACACACGTCATGGATCACTTTGCCTAAAAATCAAAGTGAACCTGCCCAATATCATCAACAGTGATATAAATTATATCTATAATGGCCGAAAGGGAACTTCTTCATTATGCAATAGCTCAAAAACTATTTCCCAGCAGTGTCATGTTTCACTTTGCTAACAGATTTCACATACTATCTTTATTAATTTAATTAAATGGATTTCTAGCAGTAGTGTACTATTTTCATAGACATACTGTGAAGAGCTACTCAGAATATTTTCAGCTATGTTTCTTTTGAAAGGTTTTTCTCTTTTTTCTTTTTTCCTTTTTTCTTTTTTCTTTTTTCTTTCATTACTCATATTGATTTGCAAGGTTTTGATGGAATTTCTTCTGAAAATTACTTTCTGGATGCTTCAGGAAAGGGAGTATATTTTCAAACTTTAAAAGCTATGAAAAAGAGTAATGTTTTTGACAGTCTTTGATCTGCAGCATGAGTTTCAAGGACAGTCCTGCTTAAAGAGCAGAAAAAGTGTTGGTTTTACTTGGAAACTCTGCATGTAAGGTTTTGAATGTGCTGTTTTCTCTAACTACTAGACCCATTATGAGAGCTTAACGTGACTGTAGAAAAGTGTATGCTTTCTGGTCTGAGAGGAGAATCAAGTCTTTTTTATACCCTAAAATTTGACTAAAAGTTCTTCAAATCCTCTTGAGGTGCCTGAATGTTGAAAAGGAGAGGAACCAGTTTAATTTCTACCTTAATTTTTACATTAAAAATATTAAAATTTTAGATTAGATTAATAATAAAGAAAATTTATTTCTTTGTGCTGTTTCTCTTCTTCCTGAACTTCAGTTTTCCTGGTCTTAAATGACCTGTTAAATAGTACAGGACTGAAGCTTCATAAAACATCAGCAATTAATCTGATCACATACATCAGTCAATTATTGCAGCAGATTTTTCTAAAACATGTTTTGTGATCAAGGAGCAATAATTTCATCAAAAAAATCCTGGACAGGAAATTAGACCATTCAATGGATTCTCACAGCTATAAAATCTAATATATTTTAAAGAAAACTCTAAACAGAGTGCTAATAAGACATGTAAGTAGGGCTTTACAGATTTCTTTCTGAACATAAGGCTTTGGAAAGCTGTCAAACACTTGAAAACATGGGAATAAATATACTCCTTCTTCATTATTTTTAGACACTTCTCGGATTCTCAAGTAAGAGAAGATATCATGCCACAGAATGTGCTCAAACTGTGCCAAGTACCATATCAAGCAATGGCAGAGCAAGTTCCTGCATAGTAGTTGGGCCTGTCATTTCAAATCGTTTCAACATTATTTGATAAAACGTTGATTCATTAGAAAAAACTCTCACACACATTATTAATTCCTTGAATTGCTGCAATGTGAGAAATTCTTCACATAACTTTCACACCCAGTCACACTACCTTATTTTTTTTTTCTGTAAGAAAAGTTGCAATGCAATCAACACTAGGTGCCTGATTCAAAATGCTTATGGATATTCACTCCAGATAAAATAATCCAGTAATATCTGTTTTCCATAAATGCACTACTAAGTCAGTTTCCCGGCAGAAACATTTGCAAAAGCTAGTGGTTTGAGTGAAGAGTTTGACTATTTTCAAGAGAATATTGTTTTTAGAATTGCTTAGAATTTGGGTTTAGCATATATTCTCTTCTAATTCATTCAGTGAACAGAAAACAAAGTCCTCATTTCCACGAAAAGTTCAGGTTTTCAGAATTAATAACTTGTATAAAAATTGCTTATGTATTTTTACATAAATTATTCAATTAAAAAATTTAAGTCTTGAAATAATTACAAAATTCTCTAAGCCAGTCATACACTCAGTGACTGGCAGCAGGCAGCATCTGCCATCCCAAATTCCCAAAACAATGTCATAAATTCCCAAATAAACTCTTCTGGTTATTGAATCAAGTTACATTTCATGGAATTAAAATCTATTTCATTAACTGGCTGCTCTTCCCGTAGATTGATCTGTCATTGAAGGAAGCAAAGACCAGCTATTGTTGTTGTGTGGGAACAGAGATCAGGGTCTGGAAAAACAAATAGAAATGGGACAAAATAGAGGTTTATTATCTTCTCCTCCACAGAGACAGAAGTATAACAATATATTAGTTCTGTTTTTTCACACTTTCTCCTCCTTTGTTTAACATTTCCTCATGCCCTGAGAGGAGAGTGGGCTGTGAAACACTGTGCAGATCTTCTGTGTGTCAGAAAAGCCTTCCAGAGGCTGCTCTGTCACCCTGAAGAGCTTCTTCTCCCCCTTAGTGCCCACATGCCAGGAGCATTTTTGATGCTGTTTCCATGCAGGGACAGGTAACATTTTATAGATCTTTTACACCCTCAGAGTCATGGAAATGCAGATAAACAGGTCAATCTTTAGTCCAGTCTCCTCTGCCTAGCAAGCACACAGCTTCTCCAAAGAGTGGTGTCATCTGCTGCACATGCATGCAAAATTATTCAGTCACAGCTGAGTAAAGCTGGGAAGGGAACTGATTAGTACAATAAAAATCAGATTCTACCTATGTTCGTCATTAATAAATTCATTTTGGGCCAGTAGTGTACAAGGAAGGTGGCGTACAATTTTGATTATTTACCAAAAGTAGATTAGTACTTTGTCTTTTTCCCTGAACTGTCACAGTATTGAGGGATGTTGTACAAGTAAATTCTAAATCAGATATTTAATTTTATAAAAGTTGAAAATTAATCTAGAAAGGCAGCTGTTCTCTGCATCATAAAGGACAGGCTAATGGAAAATCATTGAATCACCATGGGATGTTGATAAAAGTAGTCACTGACAATTGAACTATGAAATCAAGAACACTATTGTATAGTTGTTACATAATTTATGTAGTTAAAATCACAAAATGTGGCTGATACTCTGAAACAAATCAAACTAATTCCATTATTGGTAATCACTCAGTTCATAAATAACAAGTGCATCATTTTAGCTTTCTTCCAAAAGCTAACTTAAATTTCAACAGCCCTAATGAAAGGCTATGCTGTGTTTGAAGTTTCATGAAATTTGTCATGTTTTATTTAGCATAAGTGAAACTCTGGACACCAATATTTACACTTCCCAGTGAACTTCTAATTCAGATTTTTTGTTTGAACTCACCTTTTTATTTTTGAGCATGCTGGAGGCTGACTTGAAGCTATGTTACTTTTCCGTGCTTGTTTCTGGCCCTTTAACAAAGTATTTTTTCTACTTGCCAAACTCACCTACAAACAATGTAGGTGTTTCTTCCCTTCTCTTTTTCCTTTGCTTGCTAGTCATTTTACTTGAGAAATTTAGATGCTTCAGCTCCCACTGCAAGTTCATTTCTCCTCCTTTGCGATGACAAATAAACGTGAAATCTGATTTCAACTATAAAAAAAATTATAACTGCACACCTACATTTTTTTCTTGCAATTTAAACCAGTCTGTTAAGTAAATTGGAAGGAAAAAAATCTAGTATTCTTCAGATATTACATCTCTTGTACAATGTCTGAGTAATCATATCCTTTTGGTAGTAATTTTCTTTTGCACAGAGAAGTGAGTGAAAAGAAAATCTCCAAGTATCAACCTTGAATTGCATTGATCTGTATATTCTTCACTCCTTTTTTCTCTCACTTACCTAATTTTCATGCTGATTACGAGGGCCTCTACTCCAACTGCTTTGATTTTGGGCAGTTGAGTAAAGTAGAAGTGTGAAGTCAAGGTCTGTAGCTCCCCCAAATCCCTGAGGAAAAAAAAAATGGCCTAAAGGAGGAGTAGCAGGGAACTCATGTTGTGAATTAGAAAAACCAAATCACCACAACCTTGCAATCACTCATGGAAATTCATGGCCTGTAATTATGTCCTGGTCCTACCTAGTTTCCATTACTCATTTATTTCTAGAAATCCTTCCCTAATGACTGGAGATCTTCTGGAGGTAACATATTAAGAGACAAAGAAAAGGGACATTTCCTAGCTGAAATTGAACAAAATTGTAATTGATTAAAACAAAACCTCAGAAAAAGAATAAATTAAATCTTGATAAAATAAAAATCTATGACATAGTCCAAAAAGTGTTTATCTATTGTTTAACACTGATGAAAAACACAATGGTTAAGTTTAGTCTGGGAAGAAACAGTCATAAGGAACTCAAAAAGAATAAACTGTGGAGCTAAAATTCTTTCATGATTTTCTTATTCTCCCTGGAAATCAAATACTGTCTCTGAAATCCCTTTTGACTTTTTGAGACAGTAATTAAATGTAGAAGATTTATTCATTGTTGTGCATATGGTTGTAGGTATTAAAGCAAGCAAAACAATCCAATAAATGAGGTACTTTTCATGAATAATATTAATTTAATTTTCTGTAACAACTGTGAGAAAGGGATACCAAAAGGATGAAGTTTTGGAAAACTAATCCTTGTGGGAGATAGTTAACCCTGCTGCTTTAGGGAAGCCTTTATCTTACTTGTACATTGTCATATACTGTGGATCCTCCATGCTGCTCTTTTTAGCTTTTCCTGAAGATAAATTGACAGAAGTTGTGTGATGGATACATATAATACCTTGTACAGCTTCATTTGCATTCAACACACTTCACAGAAAAAGGAAACCTTACTTACAGGAAATACCCTGCTTTGTTCTACTTCAGATAGAATTAGGTAAAATGAAGCAAGAAAGAAAATGCAACCAGGCTGAATTTATATTAGTCACACAGAGTAGAGGTGGGTGCCCTTACCAGCTGGATCAGTCCTCTGTCCTGCTATGGTCTATTGAGTTGATTTAATTATTATCAAATTCATTTTACTTCCAAGAGAATACACATGCCTGGAGAAAAATTAAAAAGGGGAAAAAAATCTGTTAACAAGGACAGAAAGCTAACCTATCATACTTATCCAGCTACTTTGTGTCTGTTTTGAAATTCAGTTGAATTAGATGAGCTGTTGAAACGGAGCTGTCCTACAGGCCAGAATCCTGACTGTCAATATGTTCAGACATAGGGACCTGCATTCAGGTTTCCAAGTCAGACACATTCCTGATCTAGTGCACACAATTTCCAAGCATCAGGTACTGACTAAAATAGGAAAATAGCACTTTTAAAAATTTCATTGCTCAGACTACTTGAGGAGAGTATAGAGAACAGGTAATCATGGAGGAAAAAAAAACATATAGACCAAAAGTGTTGGAAGAATTTCAGTGATGAAGGGAAAATAAATCCAGATGAATATGAAATATTTAAAATGGAAGAAACTCTTGGGTGTTTTTTTCTTTAAGAAAGAGGCTGAATTTTATTCTCCTATTTTAAAATATGTCCTCCAAACTCTCACTAGACTTCAGCTTTCTTTCATTGAATTAATAGTTTTTGGGTTATACATGTGTGTACCAGATTCATATTTCATAGTCCACTACACCCATTAGATTAAAGTGCTTATAGGACAAATTTATAGTTAATTATTAAAAAGCATTTTCCTAGAAATGGAGAGAAGATGCAGTACAGGAATAACCAATGACAAGTTGCAAATTCTGAAGAACTCTGTAGTCTTTCCAAGAATGTTGAACACCGGTTTAGTGTATTGCATGGTTTCAAGTCTTCAAGAGCCATGGAAGGATGAAGGGGAACGACATTAAACTGTCCTTGTTGACCTACTGTCCTTAAGTTTGAAACCACTCCCCATTGTTCAGTCACTACATGATCTTGTATCAAGTCCCTCTCCATCTTTCTTGTAGGCTCCCTTCAGGTACTCAAAGGTCTCAGTTAGGTCTCTCTGAAGCCTTCTCTTTTCCAGGCTGAACAACCCCAAATTTCTCAGCCTTTCCTCACAGGGAATGTGTTCCACCTCTCTAATAATTTTGTTGGCCTCCTCTGAATGGGTTCAAACCGGTCCATGTCTTTCTGGTTCTGGGAGCCCAGAGCTGATGCAGCCCTGCAGGTGGGGTCTCAGCAGAGCAGAGCAGAGGGGCAGAATCCCCTCCCTGGCCCTGCTGCCCACACTGCTCTGGCTGCAGCCCAGGACACCTTTGGCTTTCTGGGCTGTGAGCGCCCATGGCTGGGTCATAGTGGGTTTTTCATCCCCCAGAACACCCAAGTCTTTCTCAGCAGGGCCACTCTTGATCTGTTCATTCCCCAGCCTGGTTTGATACCAGGGATTGCCCTCACCCAAGCACAGCACTTTGTACTTGGTCTTGTTAAATCTCATAAAATTCCATGCGCCCACTTCTCCAGCTTGTCCAGGCCCCTCTGGATGGCACCCCATCCTTCTAGTGTGTCAACAGCACATCTCAGCTCAGGTCATCTGCAAATCTGCTGAGGGTGCATTCAGTCCCTTTTTCTGTGTCACTGATGAAGATATTAAATAATTCTGGTCCTGGTTCAGAGCCCTGAGGGTGCCACTTGTCAATGATGTTCATTGGGACTCTTGAGTCCTTGACCACAACCCTTTGGATATGACCATCCAACCAATTTCTTATGCATGTACTAGTCCACCCATCAAAACCCTCTTTTCCTAATTTAGAAAGTGGAATGTTCGAAAGAAGGATGTTAGACATGAGTAGGATGTTAGAAAGAAGGACAATATCAAACGTTTTACGGAACCCCAGGACATCCACAGCCCTTCTCTTATTCCCTGATGGTGTCACTCCATTATAGAAGGGTACCGAGTTGGTCAGGCAAGACTTACCCTTGGTGAAGCTATGCTGGCTGTCCCAAATCACCTCCCTGTCTTCCACATGCCTTACCACAGATTCTAGGAGGATTTGCTCCATGATCTTCCCAGGAACAGGCATGAGGCTGACTGGTTGATTGTTCCCAGGGTCCTCTTCTCTACCCTTTCAAAACATGGGCACATTTCTCCTTTTCCAGTCTCTTGGGACTTCACTTGACTGCCATAACTTTTCAAACATCATGGAGAGTGATTTGGCACCTACAGCTGCCATTTCCCTCAGGGCTGTGGGATGCATCTCACAGGATCCTGTTGAGTTATGCACATTCAGGACCTTCAGGTGGTCACGAATCTGATCTTTACTTACAGTGGGAGAGACTTTGCTCCACCAGTCCCCATCCTACTGTCCATCCACTTGAGAAGTGTGGGAAGAGAGGTTATCACTGAAGCCCAAAGCAAAAATATGGATGAGTGCCTTGGCCTTTTCCTCATCCTTGTTACCAGTTTTACAGCCTTGCTCAACAGGGGCCATTACTCCTCCTTTGACATTCCTTTTCTGGTTAACATACCCATAGTGGCCCTTCTTGGTATTCTTTGTGTTCCTTGCCAAGTTCTGCTCCAGCTTTGCCTTGGTCTTCTGACTCCATCCCTACACAACCGTACTTCATGTACTCTTCCCAGGACATCTGTCCTGGCTTCAACTGCCTGTGCATTTGCTTCTTTCCTTTTAGTTTCTCCAGCAGTCCCTACTCAGCCATGCTGGTCTCTCCTTTCTTTCCCAATTTCTTCCTGGGGATTGTTAGCTCTTGCACTCCATGGAAGATTTCCTTAAAGGTTTGCCAGCTCTGTTCCACTCCCTTGTACCTGAGGGGAGTCTCCCAGGAGATCCCACTGACTATCTCCCTGAAAAGCTGGAAGCCTGCTTTCCTAAGGTTCAGAGACCTAATCTTACACCTTACCTGACCCATATCCCTCAGGACTGCAGACTCCACCAGAGCAGGATCGCTGCAGCCCAGGCTGCCTCCAATCTTGATGTCCCCAGTTGGCTCACTGGCACTGGTGACTATCAGGTCCAGAAATGCAACCCCTCCAGTAGAGCTCTTGGGTCAAGAGGCTGTGTTCCGCACATTCCAGCAGTCCCCTGGATTGCCTGCAGCTCACATTGCTTCTTTTCCAGCAGATGTTGGGGTACTTGAAGTCCCCCAGCAGGTCAGGGGCCTGTGAACTGGATGCCTCCTGTCACTGAAGCAGGAAGGCTTCATCCATGGGCTCCCCTTGGTCAGGCAGCCTGGAGTGGAGGCTGACCACAAGGTTCCATTTTTTTACCTTTGTCTCTGATCCTTACCACAGGCTTTCAATCTACTCATGGCAGTTCTACAGACACAAATTTCCATGCTCAATCCCACTCTTGTACAGGGCAACCCTTCTGCTTCCCTGTCAGGATCTGGTTATTAAAGATCTTAGAAATGCCTCTGCCCAAATGAGACCATACACCAGTGACAATACTATGGGTTTTATTTGATAGTAAATATGTGAGAGAAAAAAAAAATAAAATAAAAAAGCGGGGGGGAGGGGGGGGATGACAGAAAAGCCTNAAAGGCTTGAGAGAGACAGAATAAGGAAAATATCACCACTCCATGAATCCCAATGATACTCCATTAATCCTCTCCACCTGGTCATCTTGGTGGTGAAGGTCCCCCCCCAAAAAGCATAGAATCTGATGGGTTAATAGTTAATATATGCTCAGGCCAGCTAGGAAAACCCAAGCACCCCCCTGGGGGATGGGGGAGTTTGCCATTGTCTCTTACAACAGAGGATTACATGCAGTCCTGTGGTGCAAGGCCCCAGGAATGACTGAGGGGCACTTTGGAGGGCCATGGATGGATTAAGGCACTCCCTCAGCTGCCTCTCAGTGAATGTCCCGTGGATGTGGTCTTCCCAGGGTTGGGAGTTCCATAGCCAGTTTGTGTAAGGGAGGATAGGTTCACTGCCTCTGAGCAGAGGTTACAACACACCCAAACTTCCTCCCCTTGGTTTGGGGGGGGAAATCTCTTCAAACCTCCTCCCAGCAAATGGGTCTGTGGGCTATGGTCTCCCCCATCCCAAAGCAAGCCAAAGATTCTTAGCATGGCTGCTGAGTTTGGCTCCCATTCTTTTCCTTGTTTACTTGTTTGTTTCAGGTGACTGAAGAATGGGTTTTCCCTTTATCTAATCTCAGCAGTTTGACTTTCAGTCCAAATTCCCCACAAGTATCTTCAGGGAGGCTTCTTTGGTTGTAGCTTCTTTTTACAGTTTTTGTTCTAATGAACAAAATTTATAATTTTGAGGCATGAACTATTTCAGTCTCTGAAACTCCTTCTTCTGTTTCTTTTGAACAGCCTGTACTCATTCATAGTCACACTGCAATCATGGGACATATCCCACCAAGTTTCAGTAATGGCAAGAAGATCATAGCTTTGTAGCAACATTGTGTCTTCCAGATTGCATTGGCAACTGCACCTCAGCTGGGCTTCTCAACCTCAGCTGTGCTGACAACCGTGTCACCTTCCTGGAGGAACATCTTTTAATCCCTTTGATATGTTTCCCTGATCTTTCCCTTTTGGCTTCTGTTACCTTGTGAGTCCTTGGCTCATCTCCATAAGTGCGTGTTTAGTGTGGCCAGCACATTTCAGAGTCACTGACGGAGAGGAACCTCGCTAGCACCCTGTCTCTCTAATCTGTTGCCCTGAGCTTTCTGTCTTTTTGTCTTAGTGAAGAACTTTCTCACGCAGCTTCATGTAAACAATGTCTATTTTCAGAATGTTTGCATACTTCTCCTCTGAGAGAAGAAATGATTGATGGTGATGTCCACCATCCAGATTGAGAGGTGGCGGCCTCTGTAGCCAATCTCTTGACCTCTGTACAAATGTATAAATGGCGTTAGATTTGTAAATAACGTAGAGAAGAATTGTTCCCTCACGATGCAGTGTGCCTGCTTCTTTTTCTGTCCCTAAGGTGGGACACCCAGCCTCGACAAGCCACACTAACCTTTGACTATCATCCCACATATTGCCAGGATCAAGTCTGATATTGCTTCCCTCACCAATCACACTTGGTTTAAAGCTCTGCCAGTGAGCCCTGATAGTTCCTGAACAAAGACTCTCCTCTCAGTGAGGAAAGTGAGTTCAGTCTGAAAAGCAGCATGTAAGGTCCTGCATAGCCCATACCATTGTTGAAAAACTCATTTTTTTTTCAGTGATCCCAGCCAAAGGGTCATTTATTAATAGATTCAGCCCATCTGTTTATTTCTCTGTAGCTGCCTTCAAATGGAAATGCAGGAATACCAGGGAAAGTGTGGACTGGAAATTGAATGGAATATGGTCCCTCTCAACAGAGGTTGCAGAGAAGGCTGAAATACTTGAATACATTCCTTCTTTCAGTCTTCATTGCCAAGGCCAGCTCTTGGTAATCCATGCCTCAGAGACCAGGGAGATGGTTTGGAGCAAGAGGAGGAAACTTCATTTGGTTGATGAGGACACGGTTAGACACCATTTAGTCTTGACATTTACAAGTCCACGGGCCCTAATGGAATGCATTCAGGGGTGTCATTGCTAGACCACTCTCAATCATCATTGAAAGGTCATAGCAGTCAGGAGAGGTGTCTGAAGACTACAAGAAAGAAAATGTCACCCCAGTCTTAAAAAACAGCAAGATGGAAGATGCAGGGTACTACTGGCCAGTCAGTCTCACCTCAGTCTCTGGAAAATGATGGAATGGTTCATCCTAGAATCCATCTCTAAGCACAGGGGAGACAAGAAGGTGGTCAGGAATAGTCCACCTGAACTTGAGGGAGCCCTTCTTTACTGTGAGGGTGACTGAACACTGGGACAGATTGCCCCAAGAGGTTGTGGAGTCTCCTTCCCTGTAGATATTCAAAAGCCATGTGGACACATTTCTGAGCCATGTTCTCTAGGGAACCTCATTTGAGAAGGGAGGTTGCCAGATCACCTGCAGTAGTCCCTTCCAACCCTGCCCATTTTGTGAGTCTGTACAGAGGGAACAGAGATTAACTCTGTTTTACATACTGCATTTCTGGAGCATCATCTAAACTGCCTTTTCTTACTGCAAATTACATCAGAAAGGTATGTATATTCCTTCTTTCATTAAAAAAAGCAAGCTGTAGTCTTCAGCAATAAGACATTGATCATGTTTGAGCCTGATTTATTTCTTATTTCTGTGGAGCAGCAACCTGCTGGACATCACTAACAGTCATGCAATTTAGGTGGAATGTTGTTACCAGGAGGGCAGTCGACTACTGGAATGTGTTCTTTATGCTGTTGGGATTTTATCACTTCCAATTGTAATTGATAGCAGGTAAAATTGGGATGGAAAGAGCTGAGTAAACAGCTGGAAAATGTTATTTTAAAATGCAGATGTTAAACAATGTGAAGCCTGATAAGGATCATTGTACTATGAATATTAGCGTATATCTCCTAACAACAGATTCTTATGTCAGTGTCCAAATGTTTACCTGCTAAAAATAGTCTCTCTTCTGCCTTAGCTTTCTTATAACAATAAGAATGTTTACTTTAGCTTTACTTTACCCTCCTGCCACTGATGTAGCAGGAAATTTCCTTCACAGCTATGCCATCTCGACCGCCTCTGTGCTGGCTGCTTCAGGGAGGGAAAGATGGGGGTGGCAGTTCCCAGAAGGTCCTAGCAAGTGGGAATCACTGAGCGCATCCTCCCAGGGAAGAGGTACTTCTTAATGGGTCTGTCATGCTGTAACAACTAGAATTTTCTCCAAAATTACTTTTGCTGCTAAGTTTTTGATCAAAACACAAAGAAACAAGGAGGGGAAAAAAGTACATCAGGGTACTGGAGCTTTGATTAATGTTTGTATGAGGCAAAACATTGCATTCAATAGCTCACCAAAACTGGACATCCAAAAGCAGATGGTTATGCTCCAGTCCTCATTCTCATTTATAATCCACCTCAGTAAACAGGACTGCACACGTCAAACTGTGATTATCTTCTCAAGTAACACCTGTTTAATAACATGCATTAAAACTGCTTGTTTTGACAAATAAGGGATGTTGCATGAATATTGCAAGTTTATGTTACTCAGTGTTTTCCAAAGTGCTTGAGAGCACAGGTGAAAAAGAGCTGTTAAGGTCATTACATGTAGGAATAGTTGCTGTGACTGCTGTGATTGTTTTGGGCTCAGATTAAAAGGTAATCCATTTTAATGCCACCTAGTCCAGTTTCACATGGAGACTTAAGACATGGGGTCCCTTAATCCACTGTCCCTCTCCATCTGTTCAATGTCTTGCCAATATTCAAATATGGTGTCAGGTCCTCTAAATCTTGCATGATTTTTTTTCTCCTGGTATATCTGAAACCATATGAGATTTATTGGAGCACCAAATATGTTCAGACAGACAGATATCCAAAACAGAACTAGAAGTTAGCCCTGCTACTATATTTTGTGTATTAAGAAACATAAATGTGGTCAATTACGAGCTGAAAGTGCAGCTGTAACACCAAGCTACACCTTTTAATACTGATGATTGTAAAAACTTCCTTTAGTATTATCTCGTCCACATTATCGTTACCAAGAAGACAGTAAATTATTATGTTGCTTTGGCAATAATCAGTTGCAGTTTACATAATTCATATAAAGAGATGGATAACATCATAACTCTTTAGAGGCACCACAATTAGAGATGTATCTGACCCATGGGCACTGGGACTATTAATTACACAAGAATGAGCTACTTGTTGAGAGTAGAAATATACCTCCATCCCTCAGACTGCCAGCCAAGTAGCTGTAAGGGAACTACCTGCTTTAGGGGGGAGCACAGCATGTTCTGCCTCTCAGTGCAATGTTTCACTTGAATGTAGAGAGGTAGAACTGAGAAAAAGTTAGAATAAATGTATTTATTCATGGCTTGACAAGGGTCTGAATTCAGGGAGTTAAAGATGATAGTTTGACTACAGTTACTCATGAATGCGTGATCTAGGTAGCTTAAAGAATAATTGGCAAAGGTGTCAGCAAAAGGAGGTTTAATAAAGATTTAAGAATGTCGCGGTGGGTCCCTGTTCCGACCAGCCCTGACCATGTGACAAGCCCAGGGATTTTGCTGCGACTGGCCTCACAACAGCTCCAGCTATGGCGTGTGGAAAGAGGGACGGGACTCTCCAAGGCTTAAGGCAACTGGGTTTATTGAGGGTAACAGGGATCCTCTCACCCCAGGACCAGTGCCTCAGAGAGACCCCGATCCAGGGATGCAGGGGCGTTTTATTCAGGGAGAACTCATGGGAGGGTACAGAACATGGACTAGTAGGATAACATAGAGGAGCGGTTTGATGTCTAACACACATAACAATTAAACAATGGAGGGGAGGTGGGAGGGGAGGACTCCAACCTCAGCCAACCACAGCACAGTTTCTGAGGATCTTTCCAGAAGAAGGGGACATGGCTAGGGATGACAGGCAGGGAGGGGGTGTTACACAACTTAGGATCAACAGTTTGAAAGAGTGGGAAAAGGGGACCAATCAGGAGCCATTGCCGGGCAGGGGGAAGGGGTAACATGTAACAACTTAAGCTAAAAATAACTGGGGAAGAAGGGTACTCAACATGGAGGACGAACAGCAGAAAACAAGAAAACGACAGGGAAGCCTTTTTGAACCATTAAACTCAACAGTAACCCGAACATTAAGAACTCATAAAATTGTCCAACACCTCCACATAAGAACTGTGACAAAGTTCTACAGAAAGGTTCACTGTATTACTTCACAGGTGAAGAACACAGGGGGAAATAGGAATAGAATCAGTTTAGAACAATTTTCACGGAGACCAGGGATGCAAAGGCTGAGAGTGAACTAGCGATTTAGCAGCACTTAATCATTGACTAATTTAACATTTATGAAAAGATTCAACAGGATTTACTGTTGTAAATGATAATCTTAGATGATGATAATCATACCAGACTTACCATCTGGCATTTAAATCAATTCACAGATGCTTGCACACAGAGACAGAGAGATATGCATGTATATATCTATATGTACAAAGACACCTGTCAAAAATTCGATTTTTAGTGAAATACTTAAAATGCCTGTGCATTTCTCAACATTCCTCAGGCAAGGGTTGAGCTTTGAGGCCTGTGGAGGTGTCAGACCATGCCTCATCATCAGCTTTTGGCAGCAGTCCTCTGAGTATCACAACACTGAGAGCTGGAAGCTCTGGGAGGCATCCCAGAAAAACAAGATTGCTGGCTACAATCCTCTGTGGCCCATGAGAGTTCGAGGTGCCTGAGTCAGGACCCTGCCTACAAGGTTGTGAGATTTTTGGCTTTAGTCATCAGTCAATCTGTACCCTGGCTGTGATCCAAGACAAAAATTTTACTCTGAAGTCAAATAACAGTAACATTGTTCCACTCATACTCAGGCTAACATTCAGACAAAATAATATTCCAAAGCTATCTGTTGGAAAATGGGAGCTCATTAGGCAAGAGAAGTTCCTGGGAATAGACAGCTTCTGATGAGCTCAAGGGGAGCTACCTGTCCAGGAGCTTATTAGTCAGGGGAGGCCTCACAAGCAGTCCTGACATCACAGAGTCGCCTAGGGGAGAAGAAGCACCACCACACTATCATATGAATATGTATTCATTTTGAGGATGCTATAAGGCCTTCCTCCAGTCCTGGACTGACAGTTGTTCATGTATCCATGCTTCACAGCATGGAGAAACATTGGGCTCCATTTTGGAAATAAGAATCTGGAAGTACTAAAACTTTGCGTAAGCTACCTACCTTCCTTTGTTGTTTCTTGGAGTCAGAGAGGGAGTATGAAGTCTGGCTCACTTGCTCAGAGGAAAGTGCTGAGAAAGAGAAATTTCTAGTGTTCTCACCTTGAAAGCAACTATGCTTTCTGATGAGCTGCAGAAGGGGAGGATGGGCTAAGAGGTACTCAACTTCTCTTCGGAATTAATAATGGCAAGACAGTTTTTAGAAAATTACTGCTAGCTCTATCCTGTGCACTTACTCCCAGGAAAAAAAAAAAAAGTAGTACATTCATCACAATGATGGGAGAGGAAATATTGGGTTACATTTGTAGTTATGGCTTTCAAAAGAATTTGTATGTTCTTTGGAACTCAGCACAGATTAAATTCTTATGCCTGGGTGAGTTTATGCAAATGTAGAGTGCTATGGCATACTTTAATGGCTTTTTAGTTACATGTTAAGAGTAATGTTAATGCTGAGCTTTTAAATGTTAGCTGGATGTATCTATGATGAATGTAGGACTTGTTGGGAATTAGAATTACACTACACATACATTCCTCTTAGGAAACATTTAAAAGACATGGCAGATTACCCGATTTTAAAGCCATTAAATCCAACATGGAAGATTATTATTAGGAGGGGAACCTGCAGAAAGATCAGCATGAAACACTCTCTTGGGGAGTAGGAATTAGTCTTTTGGAGATTTTCATATCCAAAAAGGGTGGGAGTAAAAACTACAACTTTAGATAAAAACCACAAGCAGAAGGTCTTATTATTATTTTCTTCTCTTTCCCTTTTCATTACACAATGATTTTCTAGTGTGCTTTAAGCAGGCTCTTGGGAATTGCTGGCCACAGCCTGTTGAACGATGAGGGAATGAGGCTGTGAGGAACCAGCTGAATGGTGCCAGTGTACATCAGTTCAGTTGCAGGAAGAGGATGGGGGTGGGTCATACCTATGGACCTGGAAGAAGCAATGCCTGAAGGAAATACCAGAAGTTCAGCTCCTGGTCTGGAGCTCAACACAGCTAGGAAAAGAGCATATATCATTAGTTATTCCTGACTCGTACTGTTTGAAACAGGGTCCTATTTAATGGCAGAAAAAGAATATTTTCCACCCAGCAAGAAGATCTGTCCTATTCCTCCACTGCTCAGCAAATGAACTCAGCCAATGTTAACTCCAACCTGTGAGAAGTTTCATGATTAATTCTTTTATACTCTCTATGTCTGGGGAGCTGTGCCCCAGTTGCACTTCACACACTCTCTGGCCCTGGTGCAATGTAACTCAGATGTTCTAAGCAGAATGGTCAGCGCAACTCTGAAGGTACAAAGATTTCTCAATAGTTTGAGAGGAAAATGCTGGTTTAAGTCACAAAGCATGCATACAAGAAAATGCATCTTAGAACTTTCATTTGTGAAAGGAACTGTCTTTTGTAGTCAGTCCCTAAGAAAGGACCTGTTCATAATTTCTCCTAGGATCATAAAGCAGGCAACAGATTTTATTACCACTGTAACTAATTTGAAGATTAACAAATCAAAATTGTTGAGAGAAAATGCAGCTGGTGAGCATTGTCATAACTGTTATCTGGAGAGTCTCAGCTCCCTCACAGGTACTGCTTGATGAAATGGCTTCCCATTAATCCATATAGATTGGGGCATTTGCACTTCCTGCTGAGAGAAACTTGTTAAATAGTTAACCTGCTTTGTTTCTTTCTGTGCAAAGACATGCTTGGGGACTAGTCTTACTGAAATCAGGATAGCTCTGAATCAAGTCATCAGTGTTGGAAGAGACATTCAAGATCATACAGTCCAACTGTCAACCCAGCCCTACTGCTGGTAATCTCTAAACTACTAAACTTCACCCACCACCAGATCCAGATGGCTCTTGAAACTTCTCCAGGGAGGGTGACTCCACCACCTCCCTGGGCAAACTGTTCCAGTGCCTGACCACCCTAACAGTGAAAAAATTGTTTCTAATATCTAAGTATTCTGTCTCAGTTTAAGGCCATTTATTCTTGTCCTCTCACTACAGACATAGTTGAAGATACTGGACCCCATCTTACTCACAAGCTCCTTTCAGGCAGTTGTAGAGGGCAGTGAGAGTCCCCTGACCCTCCACTTCTCCAGGATCAACACAGTTCCCTCAGGTGTTTCTCAGAAGACATGATTTCTAGATGCTTCATGAGCTTTGCTGTCCTCTGGATACAGTCCAGTACTTTTTGAGGTCCAGAACTGGACACAGCACTCAAGGTGTGGCCTCACCAGTGCCCAGCACAGGGGGACAATCCCTGCCCTGGCCCTGCTGCCCACACCATTGCTGATCCAGGCCAGGATGCCATTGGCCTTCTTGGCCCCCTGGGCACACCCTGGCTCATGTTCAGCTGCTGTCACCAGCACCCCCAGGTCCCTTGCTGTTGAGTTCTCAAGCCACTCCTCCTTAAGCCTGTAGAGCTGCATGGGGTTTGAAAATATTTGTTCCAACCACAAATGCACTTTTTAAAGCACTCTAAGGTACTTCGAAAACAACACTCACCACATTGTTTTCCACTTAGATGACCTTTTCCTGTTTTCTTACAAAGCAGGTACAAGTGTGAAATGAAAGAATAGGAACCAGAGTTTCTCATGATTGCTCGTTCTCTGCCTCTCTAAACCAGGACTGCTCTTCTAGAAGTAGCCATGTTTCCTTAACTACCATACGTCTAAGCAGAAGCACCATCATCAAGGGGAGTAAAACAAAATTCTGATTTTTCAAAAATAAATATGTTTTTTGCAAGTGTATTGGATGATTTCCCTCATACATCTCAATTATCAATTGGGTATTATTTGGAATGCTAATCATGACTCTCTGTCACTATCTGACAAATAAGTGAAAACTGTCCATGTCCTTTTAAGTCAGGTGTTGACTGATTCTATGAGTATTAAATCTGTCATCTAATGCTAACAATAATGAGATAACTAAGAAAAATCAGGAAGCTTCTAGTGGCAGAATCTCTGCCATGACAATCTAAATATATAAACCAGACACAAGGGACACAATATTTTTCATAAACTTGAGTTGACATATCTAAAAAGAGAGATAGTTCTTTTAGCACACCAGCCCTTCTGAAAGTAAAAAACAGAAGCAGAAACTTTTGAAGCTAAATGCAGGCTTCGATAGGAGAAACCTCACAGTTCACTGTGAAGGTCACTGCTATACATTCACTGAAGGAAGTGATCTGCTTTACTTGAAATGAGAGTTAAAATTAGCTCAGACCCATCTCAAAAATCCAATAATCCATGTTGTAGGCTGAGCTATCACATCCTGTTTCTAAACTTGTATTTGCAATGTTTTACTTCCTTCCCAAACGCTCACCCTTTGCCAGATGCCACAGCTCCTCTTTGCATTGCAGAGCTGCAATAACTACTTGTATCCTTGTTTGTACCTTTTTGTAAGTTCTGTTGAATGTTATCTTTCTGCATTACTTTGCATTTGCTCTGGGGCATTACTATGCACTTCAGACATGAAACTGTGATGGATGTGTTACACAATAAATTTGCTATGGTTGATCTGTGCCAATAATAACTGCTTTCAAAACTGAAAAACTGCCCCATGTCAAGTAATACAGAACATTAAAGGCTGGCTAAGAACCCACAACCCAAACCTGCATAAAATGTCAATTTGAAATAGGACTAAAGATCTGATAGAACTAAAATTTTCCCCAAATGTCCTGTGTTAGACAAAATAGTTGTGTCAGTCTATAGCTGTGGAACTGAATTTTTGTGTTCCCTTTGGGTAGTCCTAACTGCCTCCTCTCAGGACAGATGTGCAGAAAAGCATCTGCTGTGGTGCTGGGAGGTATACAGATTTTTTACTCCCCAGTGTGTGTCTAGTCTGTCAGGACAGTGGCAACACCCAAACAGATACCTCATGCTCAGAGGGCAATCTTTGCCCTTCTGACTAGTGTATTTATCATTTTGCCAGTAGGTTCTTTCTCATAGTTCAGGCTTCATTTGCATTTGTCAAATATGATCGCCTGTTGAGTTTTTTTCCACTGATGAGGAGCTTTACTCAAGGTACTGGCTACCCTAATTTAAAAAGGAGATGTCCAATAACTGCCTGAGGTCTCTGGTCATTGGTGGACCATACAGCTAAACTCAGGAAAAGGAAAGTATGGAACTGGCCTACCTACCTCCCCTGAGTGGCTGTTGTTAACAATAGCTTTAATCAGAAGAGCATGCTGGAATGAAAGGATCAAAGTGAGTTGCTGAAAAAATATAGTGGGGATTTTCACTTTCACATCCAGCTATTTAGGGCATCCTTTTTGTACATCTTTTCTTTTATCCATTCTGTCTTAAATATCACCTGCTCTCATTTCTATTCTTAAAGAGGCCAGCAGACCAAACTTTGTATGTCTCTGTTTCCTAGATGTCTTAACTTTCCTTAGAGGCCATTGATCAGTGTGTGACCTATTCTCATTTGGTACACTGACTTTACTAATGACATGCTTCAGCTCTTCAGATCAGCAGTCAGGACAAGTGTAATTCCAATAACCTAAGTTTAGTGCCAGCCATTTTAAAATATTTACATAAATGTAGAAAGTACTTTTACCTGGAAAAAACTGGAGATATCAATATACAGGACAAGGTAAGAAACACACAAAAGCTTCTGAGGTAAGACGGAAAAGAGCTTATTGAAAAGTGTGGTTCTCAGCTCTCCACAGAATCTCTGAATACATGCCTCTGTCATGTCAAAAACTTTGATTGTGGCTGTTAAGTCTCTGTACTACATATTCTTTTAATCTTATTGTTTTTATCTTAGAACAATGTGTAGAAGAAATCTGTGAAAGATAATAACTGTTAATTTTGTTTAATAAAATCCCAATGAGAAAGACAGGACAGGATGCCCTTCTTTCACACAAGTTGGTTGCTTCACTTGCCTCTGACAAGGGCAGCTTTCAGCCCACTTTTTCTTCCTGAGCAGACTCTATTCTGCTCTATTTGGGATTGCTTTTGGCATGTCTTGCTTTGGTAACAATGAGCTCCTCTCATACCTACAGTGCTGATAGGGAGGGCTGGCTTGTATCCAGTTATGCAGTAACTCATTTTTCTGTAAACCCTCAACTCTCCTACCTTCAACTCTAATTTCCCAGAGTTTCTCTATATCCAAGCATTATTAAGACGTGCATCGCTGTTTTGCTCTGTTTGAATATTAGCTCCAACTGTTAAGGATTAGGAATAATGACTGGTACTCCTGTTTGCCAGATTTGATTCTTTGTATCTGTTTTGTTCTATGATCTGAGTTAATTACAGAAAAAACAACAACAAAAGTTTACAATCTCATAAATGTTCTCCTCTCTTGTGCCTCATGTTTATAATACATAGTCACAAGTGGGCTGTACATGTCTAGTTACTGGTGGCACGTGCATAAAAACCAGGTATGGTTGTTCTGGATAGAAGAAGAGTGTCGTAAGTCAGATAACCTATGACATAGACTCTTACATTACATTTTTTTTAACCCTGTTCCTGTGTTGTCTGTCTTATCTGATCTCTAGTAACACTGACTTCTGCCCTTTGGATTCAGGAAGCTGCTATTCTATCCATAAAAAGAAATTAACACTTAGCCTAATTGGTAAGCAACTCTCCTGTACTGTATCCTGCAGTACTTGAAGACTGAAATTGGAATGGGAAAGGGAAATCAGGAAGGGAAATATACTGACTGAAGTACTGACCTCTTTGTTCTGTTTAGAGGATTTTGACTACCCTTTGGCATTATTTCCTTTAACAAGGAGGTTTTATGTGTAAGATATTTGGGCATTGAGAAGGACTAAATTAAAAAAAAAAGCCAACACAAAAGATTCTAGACAGTTCTTTTAGGGCACAAAACACTACTCCAATTGTTCCTCAGGTTTGAAGCTTAGTGTCTTTAATACTGGGCATGAAGCTTTACCATCACACAGATCTTTGTTCCTTCTGCATGATCAGTGCAGTTGCATAATGGGCCTAGCAGTCATTTGTACAGGAGGCAGGCTAATTCTGGCCATAACAGCTCCATCACCAGCATGCGGTGTCTCAGGTCCTGGACTCACAAAGTTTCAAGCACCTTAAATGGTACCAAAAATCACCAGAAGTTGTGGCAGCTTCTGAAAAGAGATGCTGACTGAGTGGCCACAGTGCCAGGATGTCTCTCTAAATGTCTAGTGGACAGATACTCTTTAACTAAGTAAGCAGTTAGGAGCGTTTACATTGCATAAAAAGCCAGAATGACTGTGATTCCTACAGGACACTACATGAAATATTTGCATGTGTTTGTGGTCATTAGGTTTAACAGTTTCTTATGGTTAATACAGTTTGCACTCTTGTTTCTCCTCAGTGCATTTAAAGGTGGCAAATAGTGGCCATAGAGAATTTCATTGAAGGAAATTATGTATCTAACTGTATTCTCTTCTAAAACCTTTAAAGGCTAAAGCTTTAGAGTCTTTACTTCTGCACTACTCAGCTTTGAGGTTAGTATAATCTTTGTTTTGTCTGGCATTTGCAAGAAAAACAAGTCAAGCTGTGAAAAAAAACAAAATGAGAAAAATAACACCATGTGCAAACTTGTGGTCTGACTTTACTTTTAGAAACAGATGCTGTATGAAGGTGTTACTGCACTTTCTGAGGGCAGGGGCTAGAGCCCGAAATAAAGCTGTGTGACATTATTCAACCCAGGCAGCACAGGGGAAGAATGAAAGAGTAGTGAGGGTTAAGAGGAAGATGAGTCTTTTTGACATTGTCTTCACTTGACACTGAAACTTGGCTGTAGGTATATTGTTTTCATACTCTATCGCATATACTGGAAGAACACCTTTCAGAGCCATCCATCAATCTTGACCATGTAAGTATGCATTAAATTCAAAGAAACAGAGTTTTGTGTCTTTGGGGACCAAATACAGGATCCTATAACTACCACCACTGCAAGCCTGTCTTCCTGCCAGCCCCAGGGAACTTAGACTGAGCAGGCAGGGAGGGAACAGACCTTGGCACGACCCCAGAAGGAACTAAAAGCTAGCACAGCCTGTGTGACTGCTGCCCTAAAAACCCTCCTCTTTTCTTGGGAGATCTTTCTGGGAAAGCATAAGATTGCCTGAAGCTCTTGGTAGTCTGCCTGATTTTTAATTAGTAGATCACTTTGAACAAAACTGCAGAAGAATTCAGGTCTTTGGAAACACTGCCAAGCTTCAAACAAAGAAAATTAAAGTACGTGAATTATAGCAGAAACAAGTGCTTTGCACCACCTCTGCAATGATTTAAGGAGAGCAAATGGTATCATTTCCTGTGTATAAGAACAATCTATGACAATAAAAACCTCCAAGGGAAGTGACATGCTGAAACTGTGTGGCAGCATCAGCGCAAATATTTAATTCTATACCTGGACCAGCTTGTGTGTGTTTTATAATTTATTTCTTAAGGATACCTATAGTAGAAACCCTAGAAATTAATACTTTACTAGAAACATATAAACTAGTGCCCTGGAGAACAGAGGAAGAGTAGAAAATGAAAACAGAGAACATATAGAACCCATATGGGGTGGTGAGAAAAAGACTGGTGTAGAACTGAAAAATAGGAGGATAAGTTAGGTAACTGTCCTGGGGTGACTTCATGATGCTTGTATCCCCACTTGTCTGCTCTGTTTATGTTGGATATTAAGTTCTGCACCTTTCAGAGGGGTTCCGAGGTTGATGGGGAAAAGGCAATGTGGGGGGTTTGTTTGCAGACACTGCACTTGCCCCCTGGCATTCTCTCTCACAGGCTGTGCTGTCTGCAGCACGGACAGCAGGACAGAGCTCTCCCTGGCCTTTAGTTAGTTTTTAGCTAGCTGAGACAGAGAAGTTCCCCAAACTCGGGCTTTTCTTTTTCTTGGAACTGTTCAGCCCTGCTCTGGGGACTGAAAACCCAGAAAAACACCGGGAGCTCACACCTGTAGCCCACCAGGGCCCAGGATGTGGCATTTTCCAGAGCAGGAGGGACTGATGAGAGACTGAGTGAGCCAACCTACACCCCACGACAAGGACTGTCTGAATTTGCCATCTCTTCAGAACAATTTAAAGTTCCATTAGTTTAGTATTATTAATTTTTTTATGTTTGTATGTACTTTGCTTGTTAAATAAACTTTTTTTTTCCCAGTTTTCTCCAAAGAAATCTTTCCCGGTAGAAGGGAGGGGCTGCTTGAATTTGCTTTCTAAAAACAAAATCATTTGGAAGTTTCCTCCCAAATTTTCCCTAAACCAAGACAGTAATAAACCAAGAAGCTAAATGAGACTTAGTCAATCAATAAAGACTAAAGTGAAGTAAGGTTGGCAACAGACTGAAGACAAGTCACAAACATCACGAAGAACTTTGTGTAAGAGCCCCAATTTTAATAACACATTTTCTATAGGGTGATGTTCTAGAAGTAAGCTGCTTATATATGTTGATAAGTATTCCAGTGAAGACGCTATTCATGGAACTCATTCTTTTGTCCTATCTTTAAGTAGAATACACTGCTTTTAGGACAGACTGCTATAACCTCTCTTCAACATCTGAGGGCACTCCACGACCAGCTAAATGAAAAACATGGTTCTACCAGAAGCTTACCTGAGGCAGGAGAGCTATCAGCTAACCTGATAGCAGAAATCAAATTATGAGGGCAGCCAGGTAAAAGGTCAGGGCTGCCTGCCAAACCAGTGTGGGCTGCCACCCCAGTCCAGTATGAATTGCGTGTTTACCTGTAGGAGCGTACTGAATTGGCTTAGATTGGCATACTGGGTAGGGAAAATCATATTAGTGGCACCAAATATTCAGAATGTTCAGTTGAGAGTCAGTCTGGAAGCCACATATATAGTCCTAATTTCATATATAGCTTTGGTTTCCCTGGAAAAATCATGTTCATGAACACAGTGACAAAGCTCCATAATATTCATGAAGTTGGACATCCAAGATATAATGTACTTTTTTTTTTAATTTAAGTCTCTGAACACCTCACTTGCATAATGTTAAGAATAAGCTGATCCTGACAAGACGTCCTTCTCACAAGCCTGTAATCAGACAGCTTCTGACTCTGTCAAATTCTCATTCCTCATCTGAACAAGGAATTTATGCACACCCAGTATTCCCAAACCCTTGGCATTACCGTTTTATGAACAACTGTATATTTGTGTCAAAATGGAGCTGTAGGAATAAGTGATGGCTTTTTTTTCTAGAGACAGAAGGAATGCCTGAGGCCTGATTTTGGGCTAGGTTTGCCCTGTTTCTTGGCAGGGAAACTATAATGCTGTGTACTGACTTGGCTACAGAGCTGCAGCTATCTTAGCCAGCTTGCAAATAAGCTTCTTGTGCAGGCTGGAGGTATATTTGAGAATTTTGCTAGTGTCAGTTGGAAGAAAAAGTTGGAGATTACAGAGCACAGGTTTAGGATGGCTTTCCCTTGCAAGATATAAAAAGGTAGGTTTTAAACATTTACTGTAATGTTGTTTTATCCAAGAGGTCACCTTTAGAAGAAAGCAAATTTGTAAACCTCACAAAAAATAGTATGGTAAACTTGGCACCTTGAGATAAATGTGAGGTAAATGCTCCCTATGCAAAAGTGGGAGAATCAGTCTTCGAGTGACTGCTGCATAGGACAGCCTGGCAACCTCATGGCCTTTTGTAACTCAGAGGAAACACAGCTTAAATACTTGTTTCACTGAAGTAGGTGAGAACAAATAGTGCCAGTCCTGCTAATCAGAATACTTTGTGTATTTAGCTTTAACCATGTGCTTGTGTCCTTTTAAAGTCAAGCTAAACAATCTTCCCTAAACCTTTACCAGACAAAACTTGTTTTTCTCACATTTGCTTTTACCATGTGCAGTACCACTTCTTTCCAGAGGAGGGGAAACGTGTACTTCTATTCTGCCTATTTCCCCTTTCCCCAAAAGCCTTTCAGTCCAGCAGACCAGAGCAATGTACTGACACTAAACAAAGCATAGAGAAATCACGTTTATTTTTCGTAACTCATTTTGCAAAAACGGGAAATATGGAGAAAGGTAAGGCTATATGAGGGTAAAAACATTTGTCTGGGAAGTCAATGCCTGTAAGACAAAGGGCTGAGGGGGCACAGGACTGAATAGTGTCTGTGTATCCAAATTTTTCCTTTTTATTTTTACCTCTACCCCTATAGTTAATTATTAATAACACTAGTGTGACTTGACTAGGTTTTGCAGAGTGAATTAGGAAGGCATCTGAATAGAGCAGCATATGCCCATTAAAAAACTGCAGATGGAAAGAAGAAGAGTATACACAATCCAGGATATTTAACACTTGAGCACTGTTACCTTCATAAAGCAATACCTATGGAGAGGAACAAATAAACAAATATTGTTGTTCTACATTTTTGCTGGTTTTGGCTGGAGGACCTTTGTGTATTCTGTTAAGGCATGCATCCTGCTGTTGACACTCTAAAACAAGTATATTCTGTTATTTTAAGATGTGAAATGAGATTTTTTTGGGGACTAACACTGAAATAACTTACACAGGTACATGCTCTGGGGGTCGTTCCTACTAAATCAACTAGTCTTTGATTTTTACCAGCAAAGAAAGCAGGTAGAAGTATTTTGTCTGCCAACAAGAAAATACTACTTCAGAAATGTGTAACACACTGAGAAAATGATGAATTTTGGCATTTTTGCATTTTCAGAATGGCAAAATGCATAACAGTTGCACATTTCAATTTTTTTTCTCCCAGACCACGCTTCACTTTTTAGCCATCGTCTGTACAGAGACCCTATACTACAACTGCCTTCAGGTAGATTCCAACTTGATTTATTTACTGCTTATGAAGAGATTTTAGAGCTGACTGTTGTCAGACAGCTGTGGGGGGTGTCCCTAGACACAGATTTTCCTTACAGAGGGACCTGGTAGCCCCTTGGCAGCAGGGCATCCATGCCAGTGATTTGCACCACCGGAGCAAGCCCACGGGCCATGCAGCTCCATGCTGGCTCCGTCTGTCCGCTGTGGCGGAGCTGCTTTGGCACAGGCGGAAAAACTCCTTCCCTTCCTCAGGTGCAACAACAAGCACGCGTGACGGGGCTGCTCCTGCAGGCCACAGCTCGGATCGTCCATCGCCACCCCCCGCTGCCCCACACGCAGCAATGCTCCAGCCAGGAACACACATCTTATGCCGCAGCTCTCTTTGTCGAGCTCCCACACGGGACGGCAGCGGCCAGAGCAGCCTCTGCCGCTGTACGGGGACAAGAGAGGGGTTCATCCCTCGTCCGCCCTGCCACTCCGCTCTCCTCCCCCCACAGAGCCGGGCAAGGGAGGGCAGAACAGGACAACCCCGGGCGGCCCAGCGCCGCTCGGGCCCTCCCGGGGCGGCCGAGCCGGGAGGGGCGGAGCGGGTTCCGGGGCCGCCCCTCAGCGTTGGGGCGGAGCCGCCTCCCGCTTTATAAAGGGAGAGCCGGGGCGCTGCTCGGCGTTGCGAGCTGAGCGGGTGGGAAGCGTAGGGCAGGTGAAGCAGAATCGAGGAGGGCAGGCAGGACGGAGACGGCGGGGCGCGGTGATGGAGCTGCTACGGACTATCGCCCACCCACCGGGCGGCGGCGGTGCCAAGTGCTGTGAGGCGGCGGCGGGCAGAGCGGCCGGCGGCGAGTCGCGCAGGAAGAAGGCGGAGGAGCCGCCGCACCAGCAGCTGCACCAGCACGGCCACCCCGCAGCCGAGGTCTCCCGGATTATAACCGACCCCACGACGGGGAAGCGCTACTGCCGCGGCAAGGTGCTCGGAAAGGTAATGGCCGCGGCGACGGGCGGTGCGCCTGGCTCGCCGCCCTTCTCGGCGGAGCGCGGCGCGGCCAGCGGGCGCTGCCCCCGCGGGGCTGCGTTCCCCCGGGGGAGCGGAGTGCACCGCGCTGCCGCCCACGACCTGTCCAGCGCCGCCCGGGCCAGGCGCGGCGGGTCCGAGCGTCCTGACTGCTCCGCAGTCGTGCCTTCGGTCGGGCGAGCCCGCGGGAATGACTTAGACCTTGCATGCGGGGAGTAGGGAGCGCGAGCATTCCGACAGACCATGAACCCAGGACCTGTCCTTAGAAAATTGCCCTTTGCCAAGGAAGTTGCGCTTCTTGACTAATACATGAGCTGGTGTATGACTAAGTGCGGGGCATTTATACCTGCTCTAATTGCCTTTTTCTCCTATGTCTCTCTAGGGTGGATTTGCCAAGTGTTACGAGATGACAGATTTGACAACAAATAAAGTTTATGCTGCGAAAATCATTCCTCACAGCAGAGTGGCAAAACCTCATCAAAGGGAGAAGGTATGCATGCGTGATTTTTTTTTTTTTTTTTCCCTCGAACTCTTTGTGTGCTGGGTTGCCTATCCCTTTTCCTGAAATGGTTCTGGTAGAGCTGTCTGCTCAGCCTTGTGGAAAGCTTTGTGGAATTAAGGCTAACAACACCTTTCTTCTTTGCCATTATCTTGTCTTTTCAGATTGATAAAGAGATTGAGCTGCACAGGATGCTTAATCATAGACATATTGTGCAGTTTTACCACTACTTTGAAGACAGAGAGAATATTTACATTCTTCTGGAATACTGCAGTAGAAGGGTAAGCATCAATGGGGAGAAATCCAGTATTTACTTACCTGGAATCTGCAGCTAATTTGTATGTGTGATGCGTAAAAGTTATTTTTTGTGGCTTTAGTTGTTGTTTCTCTACGTACTCATTTACTTTTGCTTAAGGTGAATCTTTTGCATGAATTGCCAGTGACATTACTGCATTTGTTTTTCCTCTGCAGTCAATGGCTCACATCTTAAAAGCAAGAAAGGTATTGACAGAACCAGAAGTACGATACTACCTCAGGCAAATTGTGTCAGGGCTAAAGTATCTTCATGAACAGGAAATCTTACACAGGGATCTTAAACTAGGTAAGTTCTCCAGATTGCCAACTTCAAAACACACTCCTCCAGCCCTGTCAGCATTGTACCACTTTATCCTTGTATGGTTATAGTTTGTTTAGTAGAGTCAGCTTAGTCTGTCTTTACAGTGGAAACTCATAATGCTTAAGGGATGACATTAAGCATTCCTAATTAGAAAAAAAAAATCTTGCCTAGCTTCTGGCTCTGAACAAAGTATGACTCAGCACCTGCGGTAAATGCATTTCTACCTTGCCAGAGATGGACTTACTGGAATTTCTTTGTCTGCCAGGTAACTTCTTCATCAATGAGAACATGGAACTGAAGCTGGGTGACTTTGGTTTGGCAGCTAGGCTGGAACCACTGGAGCACAGGAGAAGGTAGGAGCATCAAAAATTCATAGTCCAGTAGTAAATAAAACTCAATTAATATGAAAATGAGAACAGTTGTGTTCCATAGCAAACTCTAGTTACTGGCCCTCCAGTATCATGAAGATAAAATGAAAAAAACATCTGTGCTATCAAAGCTCCTACAGTTTCTCTTTAGATGTCTCAAATTCTTGTCTGAACTTGAAAGAAAAATCTGCTTTATGAAAAATAGCTCCTTCTTTCTTTTTGAAATACTAACCAGTTCTGTGGTGTCTTTGATTTTTCAGAACAATATGTGGCACACCAAATTACCTCTCTCCAGAAGTCCTCAACAAACAAGGGCACGGCTGTGAATCTGATATATGGGCCTTAGGCTGTGTAATGTAAGTACTTCCCTGCCTTTGAAATGGAATATATCTATCCCTGGCTTAGGCTTTTGAGAGTTCAAAGGAGATGCAGTATTGCATCCATTTACAACCTTTCGTACATGTTGTTGCTCAAATGCAGAAATACTTTACGTTCAGCGATAGGCAGAGTCTTTCTTTGTAGCTGTAGGCACAAATACAGTGGGTGTGTAAAATAATTTTCCTTTGCCTTCAAACAGGTATACAATGCTGTTGGGAAGACCCCCGTTTGAAACTACAAATCTTAAAGAAACATACAGATGTATAAGGGAAGCAAGATACAGCCTGCCTTCATCTCTCTTGGCACCTGCAAAACACTTAATAGCTAGCATGTTGTCAAAAAACCCTGAAGATCGGCCCAGTTTAGATGAAATAATTCGACATGAATTCTTCTTACAGGTTTGTACTGTATGCTATTAGTGTTGTAAAAAATAAATCCAGACAAAAATGCACTCTGTGGTCTAAAAATTTGTGTTGCATTTCCCCAGGGCTTTACACCCGATAGACTTTCTGCAAGCTGTTGTCACACCGTCCCTGATTTCCATTTGTCAAGTCCTGCTAAAAATTTCTTCAAAAAAGCAGCTGCTGCTCTCTTTGGGGGCAAAAAGGATAAGGCCAGATATTTCGACACACATAGTAAGTTCAAGTGTAGTTACAGTCCATTTGTCTTTATTGCATCTGTTTCATATTAGTGTACATCTGTGAGATAACAACACTTACATCTGTGTCTCAGAGCTTTCCTGGGTTGGTTTTGACTTTTTTCTTGATAAGTATAGATGGTAGCCTGCCTACCTATGTCAGCTTACGTACATAAATGCTTCTTACAGCATCCATATCTATATTGGTCATCTGTTAGTTTGTAACGGCTATCGAAATTTAGTCTCCTAAGGGATTTGCGTATAACAGCATCATTTTTCTGGGAGACTGTGGCGGCTTAGAAGAAGCTGCTGGAGAGAGACAATGTGTTTTCTGCAGCTAACTTATGATTTCTATAATTCAATAGCACTTCCAGATTTAGAGTTCAGTATTTTTTTCCTGTATTACAGACAGGCTAGCTAAAGAAGATGAAGAAATCTACAAGCTCAGACATGATTTGAAGAAGACATCGATAACCCAGCAGGCCCCCAAACACAAGACGGATGAGGTACATGCAAGTGCAGTTCAATTCAAATCCAGTAACAGTTGGGTGGAGTAGCTATAATTAAATTATATTTGACTTGGATATCAGAACTGGGGCTGTACACAGCATAATCAAGCTTAAATGATTAGCACAGTTGCTTTAAGAGGGCTTAAACAAGCATCACAAAGGTATGGTAGTGTTTGTAGAGAGACTATAAATTTTGGCTTTTGAGTAATTATAGTATCTACCTAGACTCCATTGTTGCCTGTGCGTTAACTTGTCTGCCAGGTACTATTTCTCAATATTACAAATACAGGACTTCAGTTCATGATTAACTAGGGCTTCTTCAAATAATTTGCTGAAATCTGTCTTTTGCTATTTGGTGTTCTGACCTGCACACAAGTACTCTCTTGCTAAGGCAAGAGAGCAGAGAACTGATTAATAGCCTGTGAGATGCAAATTGAAGATCAAAAGAATAGAAAGATGGTGTGCTGCTCTAAGCTCAGTCTAGCAGCAGCTGTTTGTACTTTGCAATCTTTGTACACGAATACCAGTTTCCCTAGAATTTATCATTTGTTGAGAAATAGGAGAGCCATGCAAAACTTGTGTATAAGCCTTGGCTTGTGTTGTGTTTGGTGTTTACATGTCTGACATCTCTTCTAGGAGATTCAGCCTCTCATCACGACAGTGGTGAAGCCGGGAGCATTGCCAGAAACTAAGCAGATTGGAGACTCCATTCGGATGATAGTCAGAGGAACTTTGGGAAGCTGCAGCAGTAGCAGTGAATGTAAGTGCAGAAAAATGTGATCTCTAAGTCTAAATCCCATTATTTTTCTCATATCTTAAAAGCTTGAAGCAAACATCTGCTTTTATCCTTTTTATTTTTTGATGTTGTAAAAGCCAATATTTTTGAAAAATTTAAACTAGAAAGTCGTTAAGGCTAGATTTCTTAAAATCTAGGTAACTGAAAGGTTTAGAATTAAAATCTTCTATGTGCTGTTGTCAGTCTAATAATCCCTCCCTTTCAGGTTTGGAAGACAGTACCATGGGAAGTGTTGCCGATACAGTTGCAAGAGTATTGAGGGGATGTCTGGAGAACATGCCAGAAGCAGACAGCAATCCCAAAGAACAGCTGACAGCATCCTTCCAGTGGGTTACAAAATGGGTGGACTACTCCAACAAGTATGGCTTTGGGTACCAGCTGTCAGATCACACTGTTGGTGTCCTCTTCAACAATGGGGCACATATGAGCCTTCTGCCAGACAAAAAGTAAGAATCATTACAAAGCAAACAACTCATTAAGATAGTTTAAACATGAAATAGTTGTTTTACATCACTAACCTTCTGATTTTCTTTCTTTCTCTTTCAGGACAGTGCACTACTATGCTGAGCTAGGCCAATGCTCTATCTTCTCAGCCACAGAGGCTCCTGAACAGTTCATTAGCCAAGTAACTGTACTGAAGTATTTCTCTCACTATATGGAGGAGAACCTCATGGATGTAAGTTCAGCACCTTCAGGGTCCTGAGTTGTTAAAATACACTAAATGTGAACTGAGTGCTTAACATAGACTGTGTCCTTTCCTAGGGAGGAGACTTGCCCAGCCTAACAGATGTACGCAGACCCAGGCTTTACCTCTTACAGTGGCTCAAATCTGATAAAGCATTAATGATGCTCTTCAATGATGGCACGTTTCAAGTAAGTGTGGTAGCATCACCAGAGAAAATGTTTTAAAATACTTTATTTCAATAAAACTTGCTAAGTCTCAGAAACTGAGAGGAGAAAGTAGACAAACAGCAATTGACTTCTCTTTTACAGGTGAACTTCTACCATGATCACACAAAAGTCATAATTTGCAATCAGAGTGAGGAATATCTCCTTACCTACATAAATGAAGACAGGATATCCACAACGTTTCGTCTGACAACTCTTCTGGTTTCTGGATGTTCATTGGAACTAAAACACAGAATGGAATATGCTCTGAACATGCTGCTGCAGCGATGTAACTGAAGGAACTGACTCTGTTAAACCAAATGGACTCTCTTGTTCACTGTGAACCTACAGTGGAGATGGTGGAGCAACTAGTATGTTGATGATGGATGTGTGGTGGTACGAAAACTGGACTGTCCCAAGTGTGCTGGGCACACATCTATTAGAAGCCTAAACCTACTTGCTGGACTAAAATGTTGTGACAAGGAGTTCTTCGGATCAATAGTTTTCCTTGCTTCATGTGTGTTAAAGATATATTTGACTTGAACTCGGAGCAGAATGTGTCTGTTTGCTCTGTAAGAGAGCATCTCTGATGGAGTTAAACTGTGAATACACATCTGGAAAGGGAGGGAAGGGAGAGCTCCGTTGTTGGGGATAATTGTAACAAGCAGCTTCTGGTTGCTTAACTGTGAACTATGGCCATACTGTTTTTTTCCTTATTTTTCAAAAATACCCACACTTGTGGCTGGCAAAGTGCATTCCTTGTTAATTTTTTTTTTAATTTATTACAGCCCAAAGTGAAGTATTTATTACTTTTTTTTTTTGGACCTTGGCATTTTAAATATAAATCTGTTGGCAATAAAGAATGGAAATCTGAAATATCATTCTCTACTCTTTCTCCAGTACAGCTGAGCCTGCTTTACTTTGCATTAAGAAAAACCTTGCAGATTTGCTTTCTATATCCTATTTTTAAAAAGTCTGCAACAGGTCTGGGTAGGAAGGGTAGGCAGGTTTGTCTGTGTCTATGCCCACTTACAGTCACAAACACCGGCACAGCTATTGTTAAATATAGCTGCAATCCTAAAACAACTGCTGATGGAGCCTACAGACTTAGGATGTAGGCTTTGCCACATAATTACTGTCCTAAGGGCTTAAAACAAACATCTGGGTCTCTTTGAGATACTATATCCCAAAACCAATGTTTTACACTGACTGAAAAGAACTCTTCTGGTAGGATATAGGGGACTGAAGGATAAGGAGCTGTGTAAATTCTCTGCTTGCTGTGAAAGCATTGCTCTTAGCAAGGGGCTGAGTATCCTGATACCTCAACAGCAGAATTAATTGACCATGCCTATCACTTCCCCTCTACTGCACTTTATTTTGTTACTTTCTACCCTTGGTTAAACGGTTATCCCAGTAAAGTAACATCAAAATCAAAAGGGTGAAAAAATTAAAGGGTGACCTGGTGTCAACTTTTAGTTTACCCAACTGATAACTTTAAACAACCACAAGCGTGTTACTAAGACAAATTATGATTTATGGCATACGCTAGGTTTTCTGCAAAGTAGTTCAAAACAGCTGAGACTTAACATAAGGATGACCTGCTGCTTTCTGCAATCCTACTGCTTCTAAACATTCATTTGCATGAGTAATGCCTTTCCAAAACTGAATGCAGTACCATTTGTCAGTTAAAACCATACAAATAGATGCAATTATGGAGAAATCTTGGACTCCAGGCAGGGGGAAATTGTCTCACTTGTGGACTAGGCTTGTTTCCCTTAGATATTGCATAGTCCTGGACCTGTATAAACACATAGCTGTCTTCAAGTAACTGTTCTGATGCAACAGCAGGCAGTTCAATTGCTTACTTGACCTATTGTTCCTATAACTGAATGAAGCCTTTTCTGAAAGACATCAATTGCTGTCAGTGTATCAATCACAGCAGCTGAATGTAAGGAACAGGCAAAGTAATAAAACACAGACTAAACAAAGTATAGATGTCAATCTGAAATAGCAGAGTACTTATCGCTGGCTTGCTTCATCTTGCAGCAAGTGTGCATGAGTGTGATTGGGTTTGCTGTATTGAATACCATGCATTAGGTAATATTTATTTACTTCTCAAGTCTAGACAGGAAGACCCAATTGAGTTTTTCAGATGGATTCATTAATGTAACTCTAGGCAGTTCAGTGAAGTTTATGCTTGCTATAGTGAGCAGAATTCAGCTTCGCAGCTGTCTACTTTCTTCAAGGGATAATGGCTGATTTTATTCCTGAGAGGCCATGACTTGCCTAATTCTGCTGCACACATACAGCTACTGTTGTGTTCTTTTCCCTAACAAAGTAACATCTCCCCTTTTGTTTATGATACCAGTAAACATAGTTTGTGTGAATTTCAAACACAAAAATTACTAGAGCTATAGTACTTCACATGGAAAAAACACTTTTTGTTCAACTGTGTGCTAGAGAAAATGCAAACCTTTATTCAGTTGCTATGACTTCTTTGGGTACCAAAATCATGCTTGTAAGGCTGTAATTCAGGCTTGGGTAAGCAAATAAACCAGCTTTTAAAAGCGTATGTAAAGGCTCCAGAATGCTAGTTGTTTGTGGATGGGTGAAATACACCTCGCTAAAATAAGTTGAGTGAATCGGCTATTTATGTTTATGTTCAGTGGTTGCTAAGTCCTTATGTATCTTTCCGCTTAGGGCAGCTTCTGCTCAGTGCATCTTCTGCTCTCTGTCCTTACCTCACTTTTTGTTTTCGTATTTTGGAACAAGAGAGATGTTTAGATCAGGTTAAGGAGAAATATGCTTTTCAAGGTACCTTTGTCCTAGTCTGTGAGCCCAAGGAGGGAAAGCCATTTAAAAATTCTTTATATAAGAACTTGCATCAGGAACAAAGGTTCTGAAATTCTTTCTCAGGGTGGATCCTTAAATAAGATACTGTGTATCTTGGCTTTCTTTACCTAAACACCTAACTCCCTCTTGTAATTCTGCATACAGGAAGATAAATATTAGAAAGTCACTTGTCCACATCTTCTGTATAACAAGTATCTTAACTTCTCTTGAAAGATGCGGTCTGCATTTTATGCTGGTCCAGGAATTGTTCTATTCTCTTATATTGAAACCAAGAGAAAACATACCACAAAATCTAGTTTGGGAGTATATGTACTTAAAAGGAAATGAGAGGATGAAAAGGTTAGGTGAAAACACAAAGGTTTGTCAGGTATGAATGCTAGACACAATGAAAGAACATTGGCAGGAAAAGAAAATCTGATGTACTCTGTTCAAAACATCTTTATGAAGTTTGAAAATATATTTTTGCAAGTATACAGAAATACTTGTATGGCTGAGTGCACTAATATGTTGGTAGCAAACAAGTCAAGAAAATTATTTGAACAGGTCATGCTTCAGCATTAACAAAATGCATTACCCACTGATGCCAGTAGTAACTCAAGTATTCTAGGGCATTCTGTAATACTTTCCAGGGATCTGAAATTATTCCATTTCATTAAGTTGCTATATAAAACACATACAAGAATAAAGAAAACAGTTTGGGTATATGCTACTTTGCAATATTGAATAAAGTCCCCAACATTCTCCAGGTTACTTAGGAAACTAGAAAAATATTGTTACTTTAAAGCTATTTCATTACTCCTGAAAATAGTCATATTTTGACTATTGACTGAATTGACTGAATGATCCTTCAGCTGCCCATCAATAGCAGGTACTTTTGTGGATTCTAAATGCAAATTTGAATTTTTAAAAATTATAGGTTTTTATAGGCAATTATGAACTCCCAAGTAGATGCATACCCAAGGAATCAATCAGAATAATGCATAGCATAGACCATCGCTTTTTTTAAATTTGGTCTGATTTTATAATTTTTATGCCTTATGAACATCAATAGTGGTAGAATTATCTTTGACTGAATTGCCATAATGCTAGACTACAACATACAAATTAAGAGGTTAAACTCCATTTAAATATACATTTCAATATATGTATATATTTGGAAACAAATATCATGGATCGTCATGGTGTTTGGAAATTAAGATAATAGAAAGTAAAGATTTAGCCTCTGGGATTTATTAATATAAATTAGCTTAGGTATGGGAACACAATTGATTTGAAAGATTCTGTTTTACTGGCTACACTTGAAACCATTGCACTTTTCTTTCTCTTCTGTGAAACCATGGGTAAAAAATAATTATTTTCTGTTGTCTATAACAAATAGATGCGATCTGAACAGGAGTAAGCTATTATCGTGATTGACATATTTGACGCCCTTTCCTGCTTACTATTGGAAGAAAAGCCTTAATCTTCATGATGAAAACATAAAACGATTAATGAAATCGGCATGAGGAATTATTAGTACCAAACTGGCCCAGGTAAAGAGTTAGTAAACACTTCTTCAGAGATAAAAGAGCAATACGGTATTTTACATTTACCTCCACTATGGATTCTGAGTGGAAGACCTGAATGAACTCACCCAGCACTTTGGCAGTTTGTAGGCTGATGTCTTTTGTGGCAGGCCAGAAATGAAGACTAGTCCATGCTCTGCCTTCCTTACATACATTGAATGATCATGAAAATGACTGCCCATTTTCTGCTGATGGTTTCAGAAGTTACATAAAGGAGAAGATGAATCAAGCATTATTCACAAGTTGAGTGGATGGGTGTCTCTCCATACACTGAGAATCTTAGGCAGAGGTGGACTTTTGTCTCATTCCCCATCCTGAGAAATAAATACCAGCTCATTTAAATTGCTTATCTGAATTTAAGACCTTTGAGGCTGCTAATCTATCACACACCTAGGTCTTCCTAGACAAAGTGCTTCAAAGTGCTGAAGTAACACTATTACCCTTTAGGACCTAGTCATCTAGGACACCATCCTTGTGGACCTTTATTCTGAAGGATTCAGTTGCCAGTATTTCGCATCAAATGACCACAACAGCAATGGCATTAACATTACGAATAAAAAAAGCTTTGACGTCATCTTTCCAATCTTACTGCCAACTCCAGAAGACCTCACCTCCTCCTGGTCATGCTTCACTGGTTTCACAGACACAAGCATTAGAATCAAATTAATAGTAAACGCTGACAACTCACGAAAATTCTACACATATGACATTTTATGCTCATTAAGTAGTCTCTGATTCATAGCTTATAATATTTTTTCCTTATTCATTATAATCAATAAATTTTAATGTAATTTTATTGTTTTGGAATAGCCTTCACTGGAGGAATGAAAGTAACAAGGCTTTTGTAGTGGAATTCTTCATCCAGTGGATTAAGACTGCTGGTTCTGATGATAGAAATGGGAAGCATAACGCTTTATAAAGCAGACTGTGGCAGAGGAGGAAAGTCAGTGAGAGCGGAAGAAAGGAAGCAAGGTTATACCATCAAAGAAAATTTAATCTTCTATAGAAAGACTAAAAAGCAATTTGCGTATCATCCTCAAGGCCAGCTTCTCATGTCTACCATTGAATTAAGTCATGGATAGCTGTAGCAAAAGATGCATGAGAGGTGCAGTAAGTGGGCAGAACAGGAAAGGCTGGACTTTTAGAACAGGAAAATCCAAGGCAGCTGAGACAAGCTCATGGTAATTTAAATGTCTTGTAGTGTATATTGGCACAGGCTACAACAGTTATGTTGATGCTGCTTTACATAGAAAATTTTAAAAACTAGCCTGATTTTCAGATGCCCTTACCTCTGTTAATAATGAGCACTGTGGAAATTAAAGTGGATGGCCTCTGCTTCCAATCAAGGTTAGGTATCTCATAAAAGGACACAGAACACAGTAGTGTCAGGCAGTGGTTGTGGAAAGAGGAATGTACACAGAATGATTATAGGATTATTCAGTAGTATATGATGCTGTTTCTGTCTCTCTAAGCATTTGCACTGAACCCATCCTTACATCTGATCATCTCCATTTAATGTCAGTTCCTTCTTGTTATTGTTAATTACAAATAATTAGAAGGTTAGCTAGGGAGGGTGAGTCATAGCACAAGGGCTATATGGGAACCTGAGTTTACAGAGGGATTCTGGAAAAAGTGAGGGAGCGCCTAAGACCAGGAGGAAGGGAACATGCTGGACAGCCGTGACTCAGGGGAGGGAGACCTGGGATGGAAACATGAGGGAGGGCTGGCTGAGGCAGCCGGTGGAGAGCATATTTTGGGAGGCAGAGGCCCCATTTTGAACTCCCCCCCGGAGCAAACATGTTGCGGAGGAAGCGGTGGCAGCGAGGCAGAAGGCAGCCGGGCGAACGAGGCGTGGCGGGTCAGCCGGGCCGACACAGCGCCGCGGCAGGCCCGGAGCGGGCCGGGAGCTGCCCCCGGGCGGTTCCGGCGGCGCGGGCCGGCCCGGGGCAGGGTCAGGGCATGCCCCGGGTGCCCTCGCAGTAGGACTTGTAGTGGGGGAGCGTCTCTTACACTCACCTCGGCCACACAGACGAGGTCTGTCACTCACCTGAGGAGGGGAAGGGAATGGTCTTTGGTGCCCTCGCAGCGGCACCTGAAGTGGGAAGCCTCCCTTTCACTCATCTCCACCTCGTCCATTACTAACCTGGGGAGGGGAAGGGAATGGTCTTTGAGGTAGAAAATAATCGCAATTAGAAGCCACAGAGCATTTTTGATCCATGATAATTGAGCCATTATCAGCCAATAAAAGAGGACTAAGTGGGAGCTCATATTTTTGGAGCAGGGGAGTAAGCTTCAGTGCCATCTCATGAGTTTCATCAAAGAAAGCTGTGTGAGGGGGTGTGAGATGACAGAGAAGATGGCCAGTATGCTCTGCTACTGTATGGACCAGAGGTGAAATACTGACTGTTGTGACAAGAGAAAAAACAATAATAGGAATCAAGACACAAAAAGGAAAGAGTCAAGCGCAGAAATTCAAAACCACAGAAACAATAAAATCTGGCCATATTAAATGGACTTGAGAAGAAAAGGGAGGTTCAAGGACACTTGAACTTACGTATCAGCAGCCTTTCCACATGTGTTGCCAGGAGAGCCAAGAGAGCAATGCTAAAGTGGGTCAAATGGAGGATTAGCAGTGTGAAAGTGAAGGCGGGTGAAGCAGCCATCATACTCACAGGAGTGGAGCTGGACAGGTGAAAACAAAAGGCTTGCTGAGAGAGTGATTTCCCCTCCAAGTAATTCAGGAGAGAAGGTGCCCTGTCAGGAGGCAGCACACATTACACACAGCACGCGTCTCTGAGGAAATCAAATGTGAAGTAAGTGTTTAGAGAATTTTCACATTCTCAGTAAAACAAAGGATTAGCAATGATCTGATCCAGTTAGATTAGTGGTGCCAGCACTGGGGACCAGTATTGCAAGACAATGCATTACTCTTCTGAGTCATTGGTTTCGTTCTCACATGGGCCTTTATTAACTGCAAATCTTTACCTCCTGATGGTTGCCTCATGTGAAATGAGTTGGTGGCTCATTCCTGTTCATCCTGAGAAGGTATCCACTTTACAAAAATCATCACTGTTAATTAGAAGCCATTTGCATTAATTAGTATCTTTGCTGGAATTCTTCACAGGGAAGGAGTCTAATGACTAAACAGCAGGCCAGGCCTGCTAAAACACCATCTTTCCATGAAGTTGCTCCTGACTGGTCAGGGATTGTGTGGGGTATTTAGAGTGGGTGACCAGGGCTATGCCAGCTGTTGCTTGAGATGTGTGATATATGGGTGGTCTTTTTAGAACCAGCAACTGATTTTCTGAACCTAAACTTTCTGCCGTGATTTTGATTTGTTACTTTTGTATGCTGTACCTTTTCTGGACTACTACTTGCAATGGAAAGAGGTTCCCATGTCCTAGTACTTTACTATGATTTATTTTCTGCCTTCTTGGTCATTACTGTTTTCATTTGATTGCTCACCATCTACATAATGACAAAGTAAAGTTCTATTTTCTAATTTGTCCACTACAAATGAAATTAGTGTCTTCTTAATAGATTACTTCTTTTGTTTCATGTTTACCTTTTCATGTAGTTTCAGATGTTGAAGTGCAGTAGAAAGGTCCATTTTTTCAATGAGGCAAACTAAAATGAAGAAGGAAACAGTGCAGGTACTGTACTGAGCTCAGATAATACTAAACCTTTGAACAGACAAGCAGCTGGTGATATAATCACTTTTCAGGGATGTGTGTGGACATTGGAAATACAGTGATCTGAAAAGCAGTAACAACTTAACTACATGAAATAGGGATCTTGCCCTAAATTAGAGCCTGTAGCATCATTGTCTCTGTGATTTGCAGTCTGATTCCCTCTCTTAAATGCTATATCCATCCAATTCATACCTGGCATGGTGTAGATCCCAATGGGGTATCTCTTTTGTACTTAGGTGTTCTCCTGCAGGGCTTTCCACTTCAAATTATTCCTGGATACTAACACATTGTATGTTATGTGGAATACGGCTGTCAGATAAACACCATTAATTTAGATAAACATCCAGATGTCAGATAAACATCCATTTTACAAAAGTAAGGCAGCACACAGAGGGAATCTGTTTATCAGCTTGAGATCCCTTTCTCCTGTGTTTCTCAAACATTCAGAGTTTTTACTGGTGCCAATTCCTCCTCCTCAGGAGGAATGCTCAGCATTTCTCCAGGTCAGGTCTTGGGGTCTCGAAGTAGGAACTTGGAGAGGAGGGAACTTGCAACTAGTGATGATCTTGCTTTTGGGTGAGGAAAAGAAAAAGAGCAACCAAAGCCATGGAAGGATCCTGTAGACAGACATGGCATTTTCTCCTTAGCACTGAGTCTTTCCACAAACAATGGATTTATGCTGTGGACTTATTGAAACCAGAGTCTTGGAAAAACAAAGAGTGATCCTGTAATTGTATATCCAGTTTATGGTGTAAAAATAACCTTTGGACTATACTTTTGGGCACATGGTGTGACTTTTGGGGAAGGTGCTGTGCAGGGCCAGGACTCAGACTCAAGGGTCCTTGTAGGTCCTTTTCAACTCAGCATATCCTGTTATTCTGTGTTTTCCTGTGGTTGAGTACTATACACTGCAATTCTAGTTATGTTCAATTGTAGAGGTTTGTAAGTGTTTTTAGCTAATTTGGACTCTGTAAAACTAGAAAATAGAGGACAATGTAATCAGTGCATTGTCTAACACTTAAATGGTCTTTAGAATTTTTTTTTAATTAGTTCTGTCTTTTATAGCCTTAAAAATACCATTTTCATGTTTGTAATTTCAGTAAGGCTTATAAAAAACTTTCTGAATTCACTAGAGAGAAGGGATCAACTATCCAATGTTTTCTACTAGTGAACAGATGTAAAACAACTGTAAAACTCTAAGTCCTTTAAATCTCATGCTTTCAAGAACGCTTACAAAATAAGAATATAACAGGCCTTGCAGAACAAGTAGAACAACTACCTTATATTTTCTTGGGTCGATTAAATCCCTAACATGAGTATAAGTTAAATTTAGAAGAAACCTTATAATATTTCAGGTACTGCAGCAAATTCCAGATACTGCAGTATCAAGTTTACTTCTTTTCTGAATGGAGCCCTAAACAAATACAAATGTAGAAATGTAATTTATATATATATA
>VZDJ01000622.1:76046-114459 GCA_008694505.1 Cyanoderma ruficeps
GCTGAATTTGACTAACTGGTCTCATTTTAAGAAGGAATCTCTGTCTATGATGAATGCTTTTCAAAAATAAAAAAATAAAGGGATGTGAAATCATTACTTAATATAAATGAAATAGACACGGTGCATTAGGTGCTTATTGGTAAATATGTCACCTGGGTTACCTTTAAACAGTTGCATTGATAATCAGGAGAACTGCACTAAGAAAGCAAAGATGTGTTTGTTGTCAGAGATATCATTAAGTCAGGGCCTGAGATTGCAGGAATACAGCCAAGAGATGATGATTTCTGGGGGTAGAAATGTGTCTTTCTGAAGAGAAAGGACATAAGATCCCTTCTCCTGAGAGGGTCTCCCAGCATTTGCCACCAGTGGCTGCTGTCCCCTGCAAAACTCTTCTGATTTCAGGAAATGTTCAGACAGGCCCAAGGTGGTGATTTAGTATATCTTGTTGCAGCAGTGTGAACTAATTATAGGCACAGAATAATTGTTGGGTAGTAAGGAGGTGAGGAATGACAGGAGGAGCAACAATAAGATTATGTGGTCACTTGGCAAGGGATGGTGTTTGGTGTAATGCAGGTAAGAGGGCTTGTTTGTTGTTTTATTCTAATTAGGGTGTATATTCTATTTCCTAGTATTATTAGTGTATTGTGAAAGAAGTATTTCTTGGGAATGGACTTAAGAGAATTCAGGCCAGTGAACTTGCAGGACGACTCAGGACAGGCACTCCGTGCATGATATGGAGAAAGCAGAGATTGTTGTTGGACCAGGATACAGAGGCTGCTGGCATTAGCAAAGAAAGGAGCATAGGCTGCCAAGCCACACACCTGGGTAACAAGACACAGCAAAGTGGTGATACAGCCTGATCTGACACCAATAAAATCAGTGAACCATTAACATAAATAAAAAGGATGATCGAGTCCAGAGACACCACACGTGAGAAAATGTCTTCACAGGCAGAGGCAGATGGGCCTGAGCTCCTTTTGCTCCAAACCTGTCAAAAACGAGCATATGTGGCCCTTGTAGCTGTTATCCCAAGTATGCTTGACAAAGACAACTTAGTTATGGCATAGCTGTATGGCTTCTGGATGGATCTGGCTTACATGCAGGCTGCTTGGAATGGGCACTGGTGATCACACCTAGAGTGCCTGTCTATGTAAAATTACTGGCTCTGCCACTAACTCTGAAATCTTCAGTTCCAGATCTAGAGTATTTTCAAGCAGTGTTTAAATTGCAACAAATGGAAAATTCTAAACATGTCTCTGAAGGAGAAGAATTTCCATTCATGCATACCACCTGGGAGCACGCTTCAAAGAATGTGCTTCCTCACTCTCATGCCAATAGCATAGCTTGAAAATGTTGTGGGTGTGTTGTGGAGAAAAGATTCAAAGGCTAGCTTTTGAAAATCTGAGAGAACTACCTTAAAACTTGACATCTCCTGTGAGGGATGACACTTGCCTTTTTTGAGCTATGAAGAGTGATGATGGCTGCTTGTACTTGACCTGTTTCATGAATGCCTCTAGTTTTTACTAGTCCTCCTAATTTTGGACTCTACTTCCTTTCGTTTTTCTCCAGGATGAAAAAGTGATGTGGAGAGCTTCTGAACTCACACAGACAATAATTGTCTAAATTCCCAGCATGAAATTTTGGCTGATAATACAAATTCTCACCCAAGTGCAAATTTCTGATAAATCATGTTTCCTTTTTGTGCTGGTTTCTGTGCTAGGCTTTCAGACTCTCTCTTCAAAATCCCCTGGGATATTTTGGTCTTTCTGGTACCAAAACACAAGTTTTGGTAACATGGAAGTTAGTCCATCTGAACTTGGTTCCATTTATTTATTTATTTTTTCTGCTGAAGAAATGTTATTTTATTCAGACAATTTGAAAAATCTGGTTTTAAATTAGAAAATGATTTTATATCAGAGCTGATTTATTTGCAGGTGTTCAAGTGTGAGTCCACTAAGAACAAACATACAGTACTGTAATCTGACTCTGATTTATTTTACAGAAAATATAATTAACTCTGTCTCTCAGTATCATTAGGTAAATGCAGGTAATAAACATTGGGGGAAAATAGGCAGTTACTGTGACACATGAGAAATCCCTCTGTGTTTTTTTGGATTTTTTGTGTAAGGATTTTTTTGTTTTGTTTTGTCCTTTTTTTTGTTTGTTTGGTTTTGGGGGTTTATTGTTATTGTTATTCTAAGAAAGACCTGGTCTTTTAATACAGGATGTCCTGTTACTGTATAGAATGACCTAAGAGGCTGTCACCCCACCTCTTCTGTGTTTCTTTATCTGGTGTTTTCCTTGTCATTTTAACTGATTCTTACTTTGGTGTTTTATTCTTTAGTTTTTGTAGTTTACCAACAAAGAGTGTAGTTTCCTACGCATCTCTGATCTGAATGCGGATGCCTTTGGCTTCTCCTTCATCTGAACTTGCTAGGGCTCCTCAGAAATCACTGGGTTTGTTTGCCTACCACACAGTCTTATTCACTTCTCTGATTTACTAGTATTTGAAGTAGAATACTTCAAAGAGGAATTGGATCAGTGCAGATCCAGACCACAAGTTAAACAATTTTTCTCTGCTAAATCTGGCATTTAAATACTATGCAAAGCATTATTCCATGCTGTATCGTGAAAGCGTCTACAAGAGACCTGCATAGACATTCCTGGATGCTGGCCAGCGTGGTTTCTTTCTCTTTCTTCTAGTCAGATAATATTACATGCATGTTATTCCTTCACAGGCTGGAAATAGTTTTCTGTATTCTCTGTAATACCTTATCAAACTTCTCTAGTTATGAACTGCTCCAGAGTTATTAGGTGTGGAGAATTATACACAATCCATGCTAGTGGACCATGTTCCACTGAGCTACGTATTATTATGAAGTGTTTCTGCTTATCCAATCTATACTTGACAGTCCTTTCTGCAAAAGAAGGACAAGATTGTTCTTAACAAGGAAAGTGTGTCCTCAGTAGGTACAAAGTCAGCATCTGAATCCAGTAGAGAAACTGTTGGTAGATGTAGCTGTGATACACATCTGGTGAATTCATATCCAAGTCCGGATTTTCTTGGTTCACTGTGTCGCTGGCACAGAGAGGGAAGCTGCTGGCAGAGTTTTGGGAGAAAAGCTGCTGTAGGCAACTACCTTGAAGTGAAGTTGCAGATCTCTTTACCTTCAAGAAACCAGAAACACTTGTTTGCAGACTGGGGAAGGTTGTCCAAATCTTTTAGGAGTACAATGTTTAACCCTTGTCCTTCTCACCAATATTTCATATTGGTGAGTTTGACAAGCTTCTATGCCTGACTAGAACAGGTTTTCAGAGGTGCCCAATCCTTTTGCTTGTTGTGGGACTGTGGTCACACTTCTGGTAAACAACTAAGGGTTGAACACTGCTCAGTATTTTAACATTTCAGTCTATTTCAAAGTTTTTTCCTCAGACTGCTTTCAATGTTTTTTGCTGATTTGAATATTTGATGCAATTTAAGAAATTGTGTCTAATTTTTACATTTTAGTGGCTCAAGCTTAAAATAAACATTCACTTCATGATCAGAATATTAATAAATTTGCCTGCTTGCCACTGACTTTTAGCTTCCTGCTATGGCAAACCAGCTGATACTTATTTTACTTCATACTTAGAAATAATAGAATAAGGCATTTCGAAGACTTTTAGTAAACATTCCTGTGAGTTTTGTCATGTTCTGTCCAGTACATGCATCTGGTTTTTAATAGTCTGGATCTTTTGGAATTACCCTAATGTACAAATTAGCATTCTCCAATAGTAATTCTGGGAATATGTTAATAATTTTATTCCTAAAAAACTTGATTTTTTTTAAAATACTAGAATACAGGTATTCATTAAGTAAAAGTAAGCTACTTCATATTTTGTCTTTGCTTTTTATGTCAGATTTCCACATTTGACAGTATCCCTGTGCCAAACTGACATCAACATGAATAATGAAGTGTGTCACAGTAAAGTAATTCTTTACAGCAGCAACACCAATACAGTACTTTTCCACCTTCCCTGACCCATTTACCACTCTTCTGATGCACCTTTCTGTAGAAATAGTTGTGAACTAAATTAATATTGTATGTTATGAAATGCAAGGCTGTTTGTAATTTCCTTTAATTTATAGACATTGTTTGTTATAATTTATAGAGCTAACCCAACCAATCTTCTGGCATATGTAAGTGGTGCAAACAGAGCAAAAGAAACATGATTTTCTATCTGTCATACTTGATAGTTACCCTGTTGTTTCAGGGCTAGGATTGCTTCTTCAACATTCTTTATGGACGTTAGTCAAAATTGTGAAAGAATCTAAGATTTTAGTCAATCTTTCTCGAGCCAAACTCCTAGTGATGACCACAGCAGATTCAAATAATATGCTGCTCCTAGTAGGTATAAACTGTAGTGTTGCAAGATGAATTTAGCACAGTAAGGGATATTTAGTGAGGAAACTTCTTGCTTTTGTGTAAGTTGGGGTTTGAAACTGTCTGTTGCACTTGTTATGCAGGCTGCTGTGACAACTCAAACCAAAAGAAAACTGAACTCACCTGTATTTAATTTGTAAGCATCCTGTCTACCAATGAAGCTATATACATAATGAATTGTAACAACATAGATTTGACAAATAAATCAGCAGCCTGTTTTATTTTGTTGATACATAGTGCTAGTCTTGGCAAAGATTTAGTTACTAAATACAATATTTAAAATTATTTTTTTGTTCCTCTTAACACAGGGCTTCACATGTGTGTACACAGAAGAAACATGACTCCTTGAGTCAGCCTATGCAATTTGAGTAGATTATAAATCACAAAAGGGAAAAATTAATGATTTTATTGAATATCTAAGTCTTTAAGTAGCTGGTACTGAAAGTAAACTGTTAGCAAAGACTGTAAAGAGCTGGACTGGAAAAAGAACGTAGCCTATGTATGTCATCTCACCTATAGGGATGAAAAGGTGGCAGTAGGAGCAAAAGGAGAAGTAAAAACTAACTGCTTTGCAAATATAATTGCTATTTTGCAGAGGCAGTGGAAAACCATCAATTTACATGTACATTTAATCTCAACAGAGCACTGTGGCAAAAGGTTTTGGTTGAAGTGGTAAAGACCTGTATTTGAGAGTTCCCTGTGAGAATTTAATTTCAGTGACAATCCTCTATGCATGTTTAATGAATATTTGATCTTATTTAAAGTATAATGATAAATACTTTTGTTCTTCCTGAACGTAATTTAACATCTTATTGCTGTGTTCTGGGCTAACACAATGTGAATGTCTAATGGAGGAGTGCATACATTCCTTTATTTAAACAACAGTCCAGACACTGATTATTTGGACTGAAACCAGACCTGGCATCCAGAAGATCCTTGATCTTTCTAGTGCTGCGCTAGGTGCAGTTCTTGGCTAGCTGTGTTGGGATGTTAGTTCCTTTACAACACAAAACAGGATATGAAAAACCAGTAAAATTACTGTACAGAAGCCATTGGACATGTGAGGAAGCTCTGAGGCAACTCATCTATGAGTTGGTAGCAAAAGAAGCGTCTTGCAGGTAGAGTTGTAATCCAGGCTGTAATCTTGAGCTGGGAGCTGTTGCGCTTTGGTTCTGTGCTGCCACTTCCAGTCTGTTGGATGCTGTGTCATGAGACCACAAAGAGCAACTTGGGAGCTGCTTTCCTTAATGTTGCAGATTGAGCTGACTTCTGATTGCTTCTCAGAATGTAGGAAAAACAGCAACAGCAAAAACTTAATCTCTCAGTGTTACAATTTAAGAATAATTTATGCTTCTAATTTCAGATAGTTTCAGAGTATTTCTAAAGAGGGAGGAAAAACAAAGTGGTGTGTCTGTGACCAAGGCTGGCAGATCGTTTCACCTGGCTGCTTTACCAGTTCCTCAGGATTAGCAGTCCCTAGTCTATTCTTCAGATTTCTTCTTTCTGTTACTAAAGCAATGACACAAATTTGACATAGCAAATTTCTGTATCTCATATGTCTGAAGTTGAAATGGCTGCTCTAGATAAAAAGCTGGGCAATTAAATAGTTGATTTAATGTTGTGTGTTGTATTTTTTAAATTGACATTTAACAAATATATTTGAAAAATTGCTTATGTAAAAAACACTTCAATTCATATGGGATTTACTCATAAAACACATGGTGTCTCTGGGATAGATTTCAAGTACCGTGTGGGAGAGAACATATTTTCTTTAACTTTTATTCAACAATACATAGTGACTTTTTTCCTTGTTTTATTGACCTGTCTAAAAACATATTGCAGTATTTTTCCCCTGATTGCATTATTCTTTTAGCACTGCAATTCTGAGCTGACTGATTGACAGTTTGGGAAAAGGGTAGAAATTATCGACTGAAACTAACAAGCTCATGTTATTTCACCAGATTTTACTCTCTATAGAACAATGTGAAAAGGATGACCCATTTTCTCCTCTTGCCAGGATTAAAAGCCAATACATCAAGAGTCTTGAAACTATCAGTAATTTGCAGTGATTTTTATAGGCCAGAAATGCTTCTGTTTATAAATTGCATTCTTTGCAGTCTGCTACTTCTTTATCAAAGACTTCCCTACTTTGCTATAAAATGAATTATTGACAAAGATGGGAAAGCCTGATTTAAAGCAAACAAAGAAGTAGTCATTTGTAGAGAAACACAAGTTATAAACACGGTCAGGTTTTTTTCAGTGGTCCACATGCAGATACACTCTTCAGCTAACGAGGTCAAAGCTCCTTTAACACTACTTGGTGCAGCACACTATCTCCCACATCTGTGCAGTTCCTCTTACCCTCCCATTCATGTATAATTTTGATAAAGTCAAACACTGCTTTCATCAGTGCTTCTGTGCCTCACAGAAGTTTTGGAGGCTGTGCTAAGTAGTCTATATCACTGCAGGTGTTTTCCAGGTGAATTTTGATGACAGTGTTGCCTACAGAGAATGTTGTTGGTGGCCATCTTAACAAATTGGCAGTTAGCCTGGAAAACTTATATTGTTTGTTGTGGCCTTTCTTGTAACTGTAAACAAAGTAGTATAAACTGCCTGCTAGTATATCAGTACCACAGAGCCCAGCAAGACTGCAAGAACCAGTTGAGTGCTTGGTAAATGTCAGTGTTTAGTCCGTTTGAGCTCAGTACTTCTGAGTAAGCAGTAAGCAGTAGTGCTGCTGCTACCTTTTCAATAGGAGGGAGCGTGTGTGAAGTTTGTAAGGAAAATTACACTGGCCTTGTGCTTTTCCTGATCTAACACTTAACACAGAGGGTGGAAGCTGTGACTTTTGTACTGCTCTGGTGTCTGTAGAACTTTTCTGAAATGTGTAATAATCTGGAATGAAATTTTACCAATCCCTACATATATATGGCATGTTGATTCAATTTAACCTCAGGTCCATGCATATTCTGCATGCCAAAGCATTGCAGAGAGAAATAGGTAAAGCAATGGAAAACCAGTGACCATTAATTTAGCAAAGTAAATACTTATTTTAAAACAACCATGGTGTGTCATGGGTCATATAATCTCCAAACTTTCTCAGTCTCTATACTAAACTTCCCACAATTTTAGATTTCAAATCAGCAGTTCATCTGTGCTTAAACAATAAAAAACACCCACACTCTTTTAAATATACAAAATTATAATTCTGTGAAAATGTCTAGTTCCTTCCATTTTGATGTATTTTTATCACCATGAAATATTCACTGGTGGTTTAGAATTTTCTGCACTTTCTGCCTGCAAAAACATGAATGAAATATGACAGAGAGTTGGGGGCTTTTTTGCCTGAATTTAAAGGGGTGCTTGTTCCCCTTCAGCAGCAGCATTAGGACAGCACATTTGTCTTGGTCATGTTATCCTCTCTCCCACTTTGTCCTGGATACGTGGGGGTTTTGTCCTCAAAGATATCCTTCTTTGTTGTTTGAGGCATAATATTTTCTGTTTGGGATCTTACACTTTAGACAATTATAGCAGGATAGATTAAAGCCTACAGCTATAAGGCCTAAATAGGATTGTCCAAGAGGTTCTTACTACCTGCCAGGGGCCTCCTCTCCTTTGTCACTGCTCTCTGCTGAGGAGCCACGTGCATATTTCCAGCTCTTTGTAAACAACATTCGGTGAAGACCAGATTCTGATCCTCATAAATGCCTTATTTTAAAGACCGGTCTACTGTAAAGAAACTGTGCTATGCTCTGAAAAGGATCTAAAGCTGAGCTTCTCAGAAACCAGATTTAGATCCAGAAAATAAATTTTAGCCTATTGTGCTAATTTCCCTTGTAGTATGCTGTCTGAACAGTATTGATAATTTCATGGATTCTTGCACTGCTATACTCTTAAGGCTGAAAGATAAAGGAAATAAAATGACATTTAAAAACTTTTCTACATGGAGAAATAGTTTCAAAATAGCCATTCAAAGAGGCACTTGTAAGAACAGAGCAGTACAAAATACCTCTTGTGGAGGAGCTGTTTGAGGTTATTTCTCTGTGTTAGCAAATCCTTCAAAGTTTATATCCAAGCAGGGATTGCAGACTTCACTGTTGTCACCAGGCCTGCAGAGAAGAAGATAAAAGAGCAAGGCTAATGTCCTGTGCTTTGTTTTTTTCTTGGGCATAATATATAATTATAATTTTTTGAAAAAGATTCTCTTTATTTCCCATTTCAGATTGACATTCAAATATTGACACTGTGGACAGAGGCAACATTTTATAATGACTGATTTTGATAATTTCTCTTCAGTTTATTTTGAGTGTTAATTATTGTTATTTCTTCCAGTTATTGTTGAGCAGACAACAAAAATAAGACCCCAAAACAAATCTCTTTGAACCTCAATGCAAGATTCCTCATTATATATAAAAAAGAAAACCCCAACCCCCTGGCTTAAAATCTCAAATTCTTTCTGAATTACTACAAATCTAGAGACATCCACACAGATGGTGCTTATTTTCAAATCTTCTTGATGTAGAGCTACAGGGAGTATGTGACATATCCTAACAAGTATGTGTTATTGAAATATCTTCCTTTTAGAGTTTGGAAAATGCCATCAGTTCTTAGGCAAGAAAACAATACTAGGGAGATGGTAGAGATAGGAATAGCTGAGTGAAAGTAAACTGTGTGGTCCTATTTCCTAATCAAGGAACTTGCCATGGGGGAGAAATACAGTGATACTGAAATTGCAGCATAAATTAGAAAGGGAAAAGGTATTCAACCTGGGAAACTGTTGGCCAAAAGATGTAGTGAGGCCAAGACGTGGAGAAAATTCAAAAGCTGCTTGGCTGTTTCTACAAACATAGTAAGCCACAATGGTACATTTTTTAGGGTAGATAAAAAGATTGTTCCTTTAGAATGTGAGTCAACTGATGATTGCCTGAGTGGAATGAAATTTCCTATTGGAGAAGTTATTCCTCCCCTGTCTGTAACGAGGTTTCTCAGACCTCTTTGTTCCAGTGTCTGCTGCTGGCTGCGGTCTATGACAGGGCAAAGTCTTCACAACTGAATAACCCATGCTTTTTACTAACATTTAGGCCACAGAGAGCTCTGGGATGATTAGTGAAGTATTTATGCAAACACTCTTGTATGGCAGTCTTGCAAAAACCTCTTAGGTGGTTCATCCAAGTGCCTGTGATGCTAACTGTGCACCGTGTGTAACAAAGTACAGCTATTTGGAGTGTTTAACAATCTCCACAGGACTGCTCTGTTGCTGTGCCACCCTTGTATGATCACAGAATACATAAGTGGCTAAACCTCTGCAGAGAGCCTGATCTTGTCTGGAATCAAGGATATTTAACATAATCTACTACAGAAGGACTTAAAATGTCTTTCCTGTCAGGTAAAACAGCGTAATACTGGGCAGTTTACATTTAAGAGAAGGTTGTGGGTACAGATTGCAGGATTTCATGGGGCCACTCATGCCACAGTGTCTTTGCTGTTTCCGTTCTGATAGTGTAGAGTGCTTGCAACAAGACAAGGGCATATCTTATCTACACAACAGAAACTTAGAGTACTTTTAAGAAGCAACTGGTTATTTCTGTGGCTGCCTCACAGAGCTCAGTTCAGACTGCTCAGCCCTGCTAGACAAATACACCTGTTCAGAAGTTTGTGTTCTCACTAGTAGATTGTAGGACTCCTCTATAGAGCTAAATTAAAAAGTGATAAACAGCAGTCCCAGGCACTGAAGCTCCATTGTTCCTACTGTTAGATAATTAGATTTGGGCACACCTTTAACCCAAGCCAGTTATCTCTGTACCAAACAATTCCTGAACATGGAAAGGGAATTAGTCAGCTGGGATGTGATCATTACATTTGGAGCGCTGAGGGACTTTAGAAGTGGGATAATTTCAACTGGAGAATTTCAGCCAGTTACCTTCAACTCTCAGTGCTGGGAATGACCCAAGGAGTACAAAAATTAACAGAGTAGCTGCTTTAGACTTAGCTTGCTTAATGGTAGCTTGAGTGTACCTATCTGTGCAAGGGAGACTTACCTAGCATTTTACTAAAATTCTAATTAAAGTGGGAAGCACAAAGTGAGAAGAAAATAATTGCCATGGAGGTTTTACTACAGAGAAATAATCTGCAGGGGAGCAGTTGTCTTCAGAGTGTGACCTTCTTTAGGGGAAAGTCTTTCATATGTGATGCTCAGGATGTAAAATTCTATGTTTAAAAAACCCATGCAAGAGACTTAACCCAAAAGACTTCTGATATAATTTGGGACTTTTGGAGTTTTTCATTTGGGTTTTTTGTTTTGTTTCTTTGTGGGGCATTTTTTGATTTAAACTGGATGTTTTAGCTTGGTACGGGTTATGCTGCCTGGAATATTGGCAGAGGATTGATTAGAGGTGTCACTTGGTGTCTTTCTGGAAGGACAGTGTATAAAAAGGCCAAAAAGGATACCCTATAAACTTAATGAAGATTTGAAGAAGCAGCTTCTTCCAACTTATTTTGCTATTAGAAGAGTATTGCTGGATATCTGTGCAAGCAGTGTTTAGAAGGGTATGAAAATAGTAGTCTGTTTAATCTTGGTAGGTTTTTTCAAAATCCCTGTTTCAGTGATAAAAGGCTCTGATAAAGAAAAAAAAAGATCATCTCACATCAGGACTTAAGCATATGATAAGAGCTATGATGAATTACAACTTAAGAATAGGACAGTGCAGAATACACTAGTGTTCTCTAGAAATGATTTCTCAGGGTGTTCACCATCCAGCTCAGCAACAGGCAGAGGTTTCTAAGCTAACTCCAGAACTGGGTGCAGAATTGCTGTGTCAGCACAGCACTACACCCTAGTTAATCAACAGAGAGAAGTTAGGTAAATTAGCTCCAGTAGCACTGTACAAATGCAACTTTGTGTCTTCTCAGCCACAAGTTATCTGAGCTGTGTTGGATCAGATAAATGTTCCAACTTGTTCAGTACCCATAACCTTATCCTAGACTGCATCATGAAATGTCTACTGAGTGTCTGGCCAGTATCTTTGGACAAGTAGCCTAGGTTTGCAAAAAGACTTAGAAAAAATGAAGTAAAAGACTTTCGAAGGAGCAATCTTTTCAGTATGAAACAGTAAACACTTAGAGTTTCTGAAATGAATTTCAATGAATTTTTTGCATCACAGATTCTGCATTTATTCTGAAGTGTTTCTACAATACATTACCCCATTCTATTCAGTAAAAATCCACAACAAAACAAGAGCTCTTCATCTGACCAAACTGCACTGACTGTGGTTGAAGAAAGCACTTTTTGCCTATTGTGAATAAATAGACCCTGCTGACATAGACCATATTACATATTAAGGAAATTCAAAATAAGAAAGTAGGGAAATTCAAGACCTAGTTGAATTATAGAAATTTTTGCATGTTGGGAGAAAAAAAAATTCGAAGGACCCATTGAAACAGTTTTCAACAACTTTACTTTTCATCCAGAAGGTGGTTGGGCACTGGCACATGCTTCCTAATAAAGTGATCACAGCACCAAGACTGAAAGAGTTCAAAAAGTTTTTGGACCATATCCTTAAGTGTTGTAAATAGACCCTGTATATTGGTCTGGGCTTGAGAAATTAAAGAATTGCAGGTTACAGGAATAAGCCAAAGACACACTAAGGACTCAATGGACTGAGGAATGTTGCCTCAATCTGCATTTGAAGAGGGGATTTCAGCTGTGCTTCCCCGACCCAATCGCCCAGACATCAGCTCTGAGACAGCTTCAGCTTCCAATACCCATCCCTCCGGCTTCCAATAACCATACCCATCTGGAGAAGAGACTTCACTCTCAATATCAATAAAATTTCCAGTTAATCCTCAGACACCATTCTGATTCCACTCCGGAAGAAGTTTGAATCCAAAAGGGAAGAACTATGAATCCTATAATCCTGACCCAAAGGAAAACCCTGCCTGGAGGGAAATAAAAAGTATAAAAACTGGACCCTAAAAGCAGGACATTGGAGCGAATGGCAGAGACACGGCGCGGGCCGGTCTAGTGTTCGCTACCCAGAAATTCGATCGAATTTATTCTTTGCTGTGGCTTGGATTTTTGACTGTTTCATTGCAATTTGGCTGTTTGTTTGATGTGTTTTTATTTCTTTTCTGTATTTCAATTTGCAATAACTAGAAAATAAATCTTGTTTTTTTTAATCCTGATTCGGCTCACCATATTTATAACATTAAGTACATGGTGTTATTCTTGGAGATGTCCTGACAGAACAGGAGTTGGACTTTTGTGATTTTTTGGGTCTTTTCCAACTCAGCATATTCAACGGCTCAGTCCTGTAAAACATGCAACCCACCAGATTGAGATTCAAATTTCCAGTTCTTCGTAGATGAGATAACCTGAAACACTCTAGGCCAAACTGCATCCTTGGTTTTTGATCACGTTATGCACTGGCATATTTGGGAGATACATAGTCATACCATACATGACTTTACATCACAGAAGACTGATGCCTTTGGTGCTCATTAGGACATGGTGGTTGTGAGTTAGTGCACTGAATTATTTTCAATCTTTCAAGCAGCAATTAAATTTTTTTCTTACATGCTTTTTCTTCTTTCTTGTGTTCTGTTTCTTGCCTATAGATATATGTTCAAAATATCTATATTCTTTCATATGGAGACATTTAAAGATATTATGGTGTCCTAGTCTGAATTCTATAAGAAGTGAAGCTTGTATAGTCTGCTTCTACCAGCAATTTTGAATATTTTGGCCAACATTTTTTGGTTTTAATAGTGATGTAAAGTATTTAGGGAGACTAAAGTCTCCCTTCCGTTATGAGGTAGGGGCTCAAGAATATGTTCAGAGACAATCCTGTTCTCCCATTGGCAGAAGTGCTGTGGTGTTATTTCCCATTTTTGTTAGCTGAAAATCAAATGAGGAACAAAATTTTTGAAAGCAGGAAAAGCATCAGTGAGATCTTGCTTTTTCTTGGGAAGAATTTATCCACATTATGGGAAGCCATGGATTACCACTTTTTTTCCATTGCCTTACTTACAGAACCCCAATATTTTATAAACCCCAATATTTTCACTGTAGAACTATGACTAAAATAAAATTATCACTTGGTTCTCAATGGCTTACAGTTTGACACCTGAAAGTTCATTGTTAGCAATGTCTTTGTGATGGGCACTTCCAGAGTGAATCAGTGATTTCAGAGGAAGTTTTGATTTCTAGATGTTGATGAATTGTTGACAGAACCGAAAGCTGGAGATAAGGTACTTGATATTGCGTTATGATGACTGGATATCCTCAGGTACCCACTGTCACTTGAAGCAGGGAGTTATTTAAGAGGCGTGCTAGAATTATGTTTGCTATTATTAGTTTCGTTTTCTGTTTTCCAGTTTTAACCAGACAAATTTGTTTTACTTATACTCCTAGAAATTATATTCTTAGCTCTTGTTGAATTACTCAGATTAAAATACAACAGCAAGCTGATTTTTAGAGTCCCTTGTACTAGCAAATGTTGGGAAGGAAGCTGAAAATATTCAGTATTTTCTTACAAGTTCTGCTTATCATTTTTTCACCAAAGTTCCTTACATTGCGATTAAAATGGAAAATTACTCTGTCCTGCAATGATGAGAAGGCCAATATTGAACCTTCATTTGAAAGAAAAGTGATAGTCATGTGTGGTGTATCCAGTAAACATAACCCATAACAAACAGTAATAACGCATTTTCGTAGGAAACAAAAGCCTGCAGAATTTCTAAAAGGACATTATTTAGTGAAATTGTATGACTGAAACTGAATCAGTTGTATCCGTAACAGATTTTATCTTTTCTGGCACATGAGAAAGCATTGCCGCCTTTTCCTGGCTGGGATACATGTGTGTCCATTCCAGTTTGCATGTGATGCCTCTTGTCTTCACATTGTAGGGACTAGTCCTGTGGCAGGATATGTGTTGTTTTGACACTAAATTGCAGCTCAGGAAAATGCCTTAAAACAGGGCTCTTTGAGTATTGGGCACAACTCAGCACTGTGACTTCTCTCTTGCTTTCTATCCACATGCAAATAATTAGGGAGTCACCCTAATCTGCAGACCATCTGCTTTTGTCACAGGGGATCATGGACAGAGAGAGGCCATAGCACTGTACTGCATAAATGCAGGAGGAAGAGTCTTCACTGTGCACATGTCAATTCTCAGGAATGTCAAACAATGGAGTGTCTCTATCCTGCCATTCTGGACAGGCAGGCAACACCGACAAGGTCCTAAGGGGAAATCCCAAGTCAATTAGTAATAGAAAGGCATTGGGAGAGAAAATAAGATCCTCAAAACAAAAATTTGCATAATAATAAGGTTCCTTTTGTTTTCCTTTGAGCTTCTTGATAGCGATTCTGGCATCTCCAGAAACATAACACAATACAGCAAGAACTACTGGAATAGGGAGCTGTAGGAGTCATCAGCAAAATCTTGCCCTGTACAGGGTTAACACAGCCTGCTCTTGATAGCCTCAGTTATACAGCTCTCCTCACATATTGCCACTTAGATCTACTCCCCATGACATTGTCACAACATATTAAAGCCCCCATCCTACAAACACTTCACGCATGTGGGTAGTCAGAGTTAATCACATGCATGAGTGTTTGCAGGACAGCAGCCTGAGAGATTAAAAATCTAGAAAAGCAACCATATAAAATGACCTATTTTGAGCAGGAAGAGAAAAGCACTCAGCAGAAGTTCTTTGTACCTTAATTGGATATAACATTGTAAGATATGTTATGTCTTACATTTTTACAGAACATCTTTCTCTCCTATGCCACCATATCTAAAAACATAACAGCAAAAGCTGAAATGTGAAACTGGCCCTTTGCCAACACTTTAGATCTGTTGATGTGGCCATGACAGGGAAACCCAGACACAGGAACAGCTGTCTGGCATGGGAGTATCCTCGACTTGTTCATTAGTTGAATTCCCAACCAACATTTGTCACAAGTTCTGAAGATTAGGAGTTGTGTTTCTGGAATAGAAACACAATGAAAAATAAAACAAAGGTAGAAAGACAAAGAGAGATGCTGTTACTCACTAATTGTCATGCACTCAGCAGCCTCAACAGCCCAACAGCCTACTTAGCACCTGCCTCTTTAATAGGTTTTCACAGGAAGGCTGGGACAAGACCCTTTTTCGTTGCAGCAGTTAGTTCAGTTAGTTTGCAATTCAGCCCAGCTGCATTAAAAAAACAAAACAGAACAAAACAAAACACAAACAAACAAAAAACAAACAAACAAAAAAACCAAAAAAAACCCCAAAAAACCCAAAAATCCTCCCACCTTCTTTAAATTATTTATTATTCTTTTTATATATTTATATGTTTAACTGAAAACCAAGATACTTTGTGGCCTGCCACTGCATTTCCTACATGTCAATAAATATGTTACATTTTGTTGTCAGACAAAGCACAATGTTGCAGGAAAGAAATCTGGGGTCTTTTTCCCAGCAATTGCCAAACTGCTCTTAATTTCCCTACTATATCCCTTTCTGAGCCAGTCTTCATTTTTCACGCCTCTTTTAGGCTAATTCTATCTGACATCTTTAAATCCCATCACTTGACACTGATGTGGAGATGGAAATGTAACACACGTTATGAAAGTTAATTATGATGGCTGATATAAATTCTTCTACCCTCATTTTTCTGTCCTCTTTTCACAACAATGGCACAAAATCAGAGTAATCCACTATCTGATGCAGGACTATGAGGAGACAGAAATTACATTGTTGTCTAAATTTATATGCATTAAAACAAACCACAAATACTTTATTCAGTCTGTGCAATTATTGGGGTCTGTGGATCCAAAGGACTACAACCCGTTGTGTTTTAACTTATTTTGTAAATAAACTATGTGTATTAATTTGTGCTCAAGAAATAAAGGAATTACAGGCAGGAAGGGAAACATTGTCAGAGTCACAGGAGAAGGAGACAGAGCTGAGGAATGAAGATCTGAGGTTATCAGCAACTGAAAAGAGGGATTTTCAATCGAACCAACATATTCAATGACTGGACCATCAGCTCTGAGACGGCTTTGACTCTCCAATAGACATTTCCCCTGTCAGCCAAAGCAACCCCACTCCAACTTGAATATAGTTTGTAGCAAACACTCAGACACCATTATAATTCCACTCGGGGAAAAATCAGAATCCCAAAAGGAAGCCCATGAATGTCATCACCTGAACACGGACAAAGAAAGACTCTGCCTCAGGGAAAATAAAAAGTATAAAAACTGGACCCTGAACACAGAATTTTGGGGCAAATGAATGAGGACACGGTGCGGGCCAGTCCGATATTCGCACCCCAAATTCAATCAAATTTAATCTTTAATGTGATTTCATTGTACCTTGAATTTATTTTGATTTGGCTGTGTTTTTCCTGTATTTTTGTTATTTTCCTATATTTCTGTTCGCACTGACGAGAAAATAAAATTGTAATTTTTTTTAATTACGATTTGGCTCACTATATTTATAACACTTAGAAATAACTTTCCGTGTTTAGGAAAAAAGATAAATTTAACTTCTTTGCATGGCCATTCAATTACTACCATTTACAGCTACAGTGTGACATACTAGCCAGTTATAGTCAGGTTATCTCTACCTGTTCTAGGGGCTGAAAACACTAACAACCTTTGGGCTTCAGATAATGACTAGTCTCTCAAATGCTTGGGTTGCTAGAATCTTCCTTAAGATGCTGTAACTTGTAACTGGTTTTAACTCTTAGGAGCCCAATCTAAAGATATTTTTCTATGAGTTACATCAGAATCAGAAATACTGCAAGAGCTACATTTTTGCCTTTGTCTCATATTTCATCTTGTAGTTGCAATGGGGCAAAGAGAAGAATATATAAAATATGCTTAGCAAAAAGGATAACCAACAGTCTAACCAGCATTTCAAAGCTTCAGCAAAATTTTTTTTACAGTATCAATTTTACATCTTGGTTAAATGCTGTGAATGCAATTGCCACTGCAGGAATTCCACTGTGGTTAACTTCCATGGGAATCAGTGTTGAAATCTGGATGTAGCACCTGGGGTATCTGTTGTAACTTGCCTTAAAAGAAAAAGCCTTTGAGAAAAATTCCTTTTCCATACACTATGGCTCTTAATGCCTCCACGATTGCATGCAAAATCTCCATAATGAAACCTAGGGGATTTCTCATTGTGTAAATTGCAGTCTGGACTTGATGCAACCATTTTATGTTATCCCTCCTCATAGCTTCCACAACTACAGAGAAATATGGATGGAGCACTGTTAGATTGTTAGTTTTTGACTGAAAACAGCATATGACATCTCTAGGGAGACACTAGCAAGATGCAGTGAGGAGTTATTTTGCCTTAATGGTGAGGAAATGGGTACATTTTCTTGATGCTAGACTTTTTCTCAGGCCCTCTTGGGCTAAATTTTCTGTCCTGTGTCTCCTAAGTTGGGCAGTAAAAAGTACAGATTTCTATCATTCAGCCATAAAGATGTACTGTTATAAGTATGTGAATATGGCAGAAATTGTGTTACAAGGAGAAAATCAGACATAAGCAAACAAATGTGTTTTCTATGATAATGATAATTATTTCTATGATAATGATAACTGAAAAAGAGAGAAGCAGTTCTTTTTGAAAATAAATTTCAAAAAAAGAACTGTATAGTTATACCAAATACAAGGGTTTTATTGTGCTAACAGTATCCTTTTAAAAGTTCCAAATATTTGATTTATTATTGCACAGTATTACAGGTGGATAGTTTCCTAGACGAAGGTGGATTGGATTTTTTCATGCCACAAGGATAATTCTAATTCATGCAAATTTGAGTTACATCTACATATCGAAAGTAAAGCCTGTTTTCAAATGGTCATTGAAATTTAATTTTTCATGGTACCACTTTTGCATCAGTAAGCAGTGCTACATTCTCTGGAAACTTCTATAATTTTTTCACTTGGATGACCTAATTGTAATTCCAGGCATTGAAAATATGGCTAGGCTTTCATTCTTTAAAACATGTTGAGTATGCAGGAAGGCTTCTGATGCCTTTTATTTTGTGTCCTGGATGGATACGGAAGATAGCCACACTAACTAAAAAGTCTGATAGAGGCTACTGCTATTATCCCTCACACCGGTGTAGTCAAATATGTCTCTATTCACGTCCAAAGATTTGTGGCATGATCTGTATTTGCAGCAAAAGTACAAAAAACCCTTAAATGTCAGCAACATCTCATTTTACTGGAGGTAAGTTACAAGTCTTTAGTTGCCATGGATTGCTTGGGTAGCTCTAGGGACATTTCTTTAAAATCTTGCTGCACTACACACATTTTAATTACAATTCAATTTATTTTAAAAAGCAGTATGTAAATTAAGCAACAACTTTGCCAAACATTCATTCAGGTGCTAACTGATTTCTTATCCTCATAGACTCAGGTCTGTGCACATCACACTGCACAGATATGGAGGACTTATCACATCCTGGATGTGATGGAGAGAAACATATCCCATATGTCCCACAGAAAGATGAGCCACAGAACCTGAAACTTGGTAGCTTATGGTAAAGCTCAAGAATTTTTTCTGTCTAGAATAGAATATTTTGCTCTCAGCCCTTTATTTTTACAGTGTGACCAGCCTGGTTGTTATGTTGTCATTTGTTCATGTGTTTTGACCATGATACCTCTGTTTAATTAGGGATGTGTCATTAGAAAGTGCCTAAGGATGCTATGGTGGAGATTGTTTTTGAGATGAAACCAAAGAATTCTCTTCCCATCTGTATTGTATTGCATGCAGGAATCCTGGACTCTTATGTGTTTGCAGTAGAATAATAAGATGAAGGAAGTCTGTCCTCTTCCATGCCCTTGCCACCATGGTACTGCAAAAGAAATAGACTCTACACAGGTAGGAGGACTTGTGCGGTGGGGTCCTTTCTGAGGATGGTGCTGGCATAGCCACCACTCTTCCTTTCTCTGCAGGTTCTAGCACAGGCTGTGAGAAGAGAATCACACAGAAATGACATTTCAAGGCATATAACTCAGGGGGAATATTATTTGTAAAGGTAAGTTACAGCCATTTGTCTGCTACACTTTTCCAAACTTCAGGAAAACTTCAGCCCATCACTCGACTTGGTTGTAGATCTGTGTAAGATCTGTGTAGATCTGTTTTACCATTAGGTCTACTGAAATGAATGGTCCAGTGTCTACGTGCATTTAACAAGCAGTGAGGAGTCTGAGCTGCAAAGACCAGGCACATATGCAGAATCAAAGCCCAACCCAGTCTCTGTTTTAACCTTAGTGCATGTGTACACAATGAGACAGTATTTGCACAGGAAGATGGTCTGCTGTAAGAAATTATTTCAATGCCTGAGTGCTGGATGTGGCATTCAATATCTAACTTAGCCTTCTGTGTGAATCCTGCACTTCCTTTCTGAATTCAGTGCAGTACTTTAATGTGTGTGGTCTTTCATTTTTTTTAGAGTTGTTGTAATATCTAGTTTAATGTGAAGGTGAGACCTGTGTTCTGGTGGAGACTTTCCCAACTGTTACACAGCAGTGAAATTTTCAAGCTGGCCTATGAGGCATAAAAATAAAGAATTTTAGCAGAAGCCTAACACACTGTTAAGGAAAACAGAGCTGGAGAACTCTTACAGATTAGAAACACATCCACATTGATATGTATTTCTGTAAAGCACCAGAACAGCTTTGCACTGCATGTTCCTTCCCACCTCCTGAAAGAACCAAGGCTCTGCAGTGTGAAAAAGGAATTCTCAGTATTTTACAAATTGTTCAGACTTGTTCTGGACCTTCTGTTAGGAAATCATACAGTCAAGAGCTTACTAATACAGATGACTAACTCTCCATTGAGCTAACAGTGACACAGGCTTTGTGTCAAAGCTTTCACTTTGACATGACCTATCATTCTTACAATTGCCTGCTGTGAAATTTTCCCTATCACTGACATTGCTTAATTATTTTCAACCATAGTTAAATAGAGAAGTTTCCCTTTCTGATATGAATATTTCTTTTCAGAGCATAATTATTCCATGCACTGGCTGACCTAAATAGAGCTGAGTGTCTACCAAATGGATAAAACTAAAATAAAGAACCAAGAGGGTTGCAGAAGAGCTCCTATTGTCCTAATGCTATCCTTGACAGCGAAAGCACTCATATTCCAAGACAATCCCTAGGTTAGAAAGCTGTAGTGGTTAATATGGCGTTGCTTTTTGAAGTCTTGCAGTTCCAAAGTTTTGCTGTCTTCTTACTTCTTGGTAGATCCAGCTTTGGATTTGTCCTGTTTGTAACTGGAGCCTAACTGCAAACTATTTTGCAATCCTGTGGGTGTGTCATTCTGAGAACTTAATCTTTTGCAAATTTGGATATCAAAATTCAAGTCTTCCCAAACATTTTATTGCTTACAAAAGTGGAGATATGCACAGTTATGGAGATATTTATTAACATACAAAACTTTTTGTCTATTCAGACATCATAATCTCTTCATGGACCTTCTGTTTTGTGGCCATAGAGACATTAATTCTGAAAAAGTGACTGACATTGACTTCCTTTTCAGCATTGCAATACTTGTCGTTCATACCTGATGGTACAGGGGAATCCAAAGCCTCATGTGCAGTATCAATACTGTTTGATGGGGCTCTAAACTCCTAGTGATGATATTCTATTCAGGGTAGAGGTGCAAAAGATCCCTGGAGTACTCTCATGTGAACCAAGATAACAAAAGTATGTCGTAAATCCCATGAGTCACCAAGGGGTTTTAATCTTCATTAGTGATCTCTGGCATTATTCCATCCTACAAGGATCAGAACCTGATAGTCTGATGATAATCAGAACCTGATGGTGCTGGGTATTTTACCTGATCTTCCAAACCTGTTGCTTCAGGAATGCAGCATCATGTTCCAGTCTGTACATAGGGCAGGGAGACTAAATCATGGGGCCCAGGCCTTTTCTCGGGACAGACTGATTTCTTGTTGAACAGTCACTGAAAAAAATGCAGAAATTATTTTGGGCACTCAAGGAAGGCACAGTTCACAACTGCCAAGGGCAGCAATAGTGTCCTCCTACACAGGAGTGTTGACTTGTTTTCTTGTCCAATGAATCTTTATTCCCTCTGCAGTAGAAGAGCTTCAGTTGGAGTGGGGAGTATCCTTTTCATGCAGAATAGCTTGCAGTTTGTTGTAGTGAGACTTACTTATTTTTTAAATGAATTTCATATACTTCTTATCAGTGAACATTGTAACTGTTTACTCTCCTCCCCACATAAAACTTGTCTCCTCAGTGTTGATAGCACTCCTCAATACAGCCTCAAACACCAGCATTCTAGTCTTCTTGTGATAAATTTATAACTACAGATAAAACTTTCCAATATTATTTTTAAAAGGTAATTCTGTGACAATCCCACATAAGATGGCATATTATCAAAAAGTCTGGGATCACTAAAAATAAAAGAATTAAAACTACCCTGATCTGATTTTGATATTAATTTCCGCATTTACTTCAATAAAATCTTAATATTTTGTGGCTCTTCTAGAGCTACAATTGAAGAGTCTCAAGGAAATCAATCACAGGATCATAGGATTATAGAATCATAGACTGGCCTAGTTTGGAAAGGTCTTAAAGGATTACCTAGTTTCAACCCCTCTGCTATGGACAAGTATACCTGTCTATATACACTAGACCAGGTTGCTCAGAGCGCCATCCAACCATTTCTAGGGATGGAGCATCTGAAATTTCTCTGGACAGCTTCTTGCAGTGCTTCACCATCCTCACAGTAAAGAACTTCTTTCTAATATCTAAATTTACTCTTTTTCAGTCTGAATACTTGTCCTTTCATTACATGCCCTTGTAAAAAGTCCCTTTCTGTCTTTATTGTAGGCTCCCTTTAGGTACTCAAAGGTTGCAATTCAGAGTTGGTAACCCTGAAGCCTTCTCTTTTCCTGGCTGAACAAACACACTTCTCTCAGCCTTTGTTCATAGGACAGATGCTTCTTCCCTCTAGTTAACTTGGTGGCCTTCTCTGAACTTGCTCCAGTTGTTCCACATCCTTACTGTGCTGGGAGCCCAGAGCTGATGCAGCACTGCAGCTGATGCAGCTGATGCAGCAGCTGATCAGCAGACCAGAGTAGAGGAGCAGAATCCCCTCCCTGGCCCTGCTGCCCACACTGCTCTGGATGCAGCCCAAGACACATTTGGCTCTCTGGGCTGTGAGTGCCCATGGCTGGATCATGTCCAGCCTCTCACCCACCAACACTTGCAGTCCTTTGCCCTTCCAGTAGAAGCATACAAGATTTCTGAGGGAATTTAGACAACTTAAATATGAGAGAGTGAATGCCATATTTCAAGATGTCTGAAAAAATATAAACTCAAACTTTTTGAACATGTTTTTAAGAAGAAGCCATTTTATTAGATCATTGCAATTTTTTCCTCTTCTCATTTTAATTGCCTTCTTGAGGGATTGAACAACTGATATTCATCATTGTTCAAAGCTACAGTTCACCCATTGATTTGCTGTTTGGCTCTGCTGACATGTGTCCTTTGCTGATAAATAATTAGATTAGTTAAAAATCTCACTCAGTAATTCTGTATTCTAACCAAATGTGAAATGTTAAACAATCATATAAAAAACAGATCACTGGACTAAAGAGATTACAGAATAATTATGTTTGTCATACCCTCCCAAATATGATTTCCACCCAAGTAAAATGTTAAGAAATTTTTTTGAGTAAAAGGGCAGATTTTTTATATGCTTATCAGCTGGGAATTCAGATTTTTAAGGTATCTCTGAGTGTTATGAATGTTACAGTGTTAAGAAGTCTGTATGCTTGTGGTTAAAATGAATAATTACCTAGTGAAGAGCTGTTGGAAGCATGCTGATATACCCTGAACTTAGAGAGGCATTTTACTTCCAAGGGCCCTTGAGAACCTTTCAGGTCGTCTGGCAGGCCTGTGAGACCAAGTGATCAGTGAGCTTTAATGGCACCATGAGCTACTGTGACCTTGTCACAAACTCAGGGAAATTATTAGGCTCTAAACTTTATCCTTAAGGGTGAATTTTACAAAAACAGGTGATTGCTTTATGGATATGATTACATTTCTCTTCATATTATTACCCCATTTCCTTTAAAGTAAATTTCTATCTCCAGCAGCACATGTGCTGTTTTACAGGCTTTCTCCATTCTGCGTTTATACAAATGCTGAATATTTTTTGTTTGTTTGTACGTTTCTCATGCTGTGCATACTGCACATACTGATATGGGGGGGGTTCTGTTTTAGAGAGTTTTGAAACAGATTGAGTAAACTCTGTTGAAGAAAAAGACCTCATATACCCCAAAACCCTACCATGAAATATCTTCAGTCTGTCAGAGTTGCTAAAACTGGCAGTTTCACTGTTTTGTTGCTATGTATGAAACAGTAAAGTCCTCTGAAGACTTTTTCCTGTCATGAACTTGTAAATATCAGAGTCTAAACATACCATGCTCAACATACTTTGTAGGAAGCACAGAAGAAACTCTTTGTGCACAAATGTAACGTTGCATCATGCTCTGATGCAGGTACATCTTGCTGGTCCTGTCAACTATGAACACACTACCTGACAGAAATAGCTGGAAGATCTGCTATTAATATCACACAATTTCTTAGACATCATGCAGGTTAGAAATGAGGTGAAAGGACTTGCCAGTCCTATCTGTCTGGCAGGTACAAGTAATCCTATGGATAAAGCTTGGCATATCAGACATTCTGCTGATTAAGAACATGTTTGTTGAGAACATGCTTTTTTTAGCAAAGTAGAAATACTCTAACCAAGAAGGCTGTGAGTCTACATTCTTCCTGTACAGTAACAGATATGGGGAATTGTTCTGTACAGGCCAGAGTACCATATCTTTCTGAGACTCTGGTACAAGCTAGATTGACATGATATGCCATGAAGTTACCCATGCTGGGCTGCGTTCCAGGTCTTGGTGTGAACTTGGCTTCTGTCGGAGGCTTGTGTCTGATCACTGAGCAGCACTGCAGTGCAAGTCTCTTTGTAAAGGAGGCTGACAAAGGACTATGAAGGAAAGAGTAGAAGGAAAGGACATGAGTAGCACAGCTGTACAGAGAGCCATGTGCTGCTGTGCTCTACATGAGGCCCAAAACTAGCTTGATGTCTCCTGTCAAATTCATATGTGCCAAGAGTGGCTCATTGCTTATGAATTAGCAGGTAGGGTGTATGCTTTAGGAACCTTGGGACTTTTTATGGTCTATGTGAAAGTGAATCAACTTCATCCATTTTCCTTCTATCAGGGGTGTGAGAAAATATCCTTTGGTAGAGATTTCTCTCCCAGCTGGATTTGTTGGCTTGCATGTCCCATCAGTGCTGTGGAAGAACGTGTCCTCGAACTATCAGCTGGTCCCTTTTCTGTCTGTCCATTTATTCCTGAAGTTCTTCTGTCCTAATCACATGGGAGGCAGGCAGAACAGCCAGTTTTGCCTTCTGGTGCTCACGTCTCTTCTGTGCTTCCTCAATGAATGAAGCTGAGTATGTTGCACTGATACCTTGCCAGCAGATTGATTGCTCTCATGCCATGTTACCATTCAGTAGGGAGTTAATTGTAACCTTTGACAAAAGGAGGACTGGAAAACACAACATCTAAAGTCACACAGCTGTGAGTGAGTACTGGTTCTGATTTAACTGAATTAATCATTCACTGCATAGATCCAGGCCTTCATTTAACAATTTGAGAGCCAAACCATCACCCCAGACCTGATTCTTATGTCCATATTTGAATAATGTAAATGTAGAGAAACTTTGATTTTCAAATACACATGACTGAGACTCATTCCCTTATTTCTAGTCAGGTGCAATTTGGAAAATTCATTCATTAACCTGGCACTTATCACAGCCATGATTTTGTTCTTATGTTGTTGATGAAATTTAGATCACACTTATTTATGAGATTTGTAGTTCTACATTTTCCTATAAAATCCTGTGACTCATTTGTTGTGTAAGGCCTCATGTGCAAGCAAAAATAGCTTTTTCGGGCAAGAGTTACAACATAACATGAGGTATCAACAGGACTTCTTCCACTGAAAATGCTGAATGAGCTTTCTTTTATTACTCTCCAGAGTGTTTTCTGTACCTGTACAATCAAACTGAAGAGCCACAGCTATATCATTGGATTTAGTTGCACTGGTCTTTCCAAGAAAAAATACTTTTCAGTTACATGAGTCAAACTATCAAAATAAGGATTTGGCTCAACTGCTACATGATGGTAGGTTTTTTAACTTCTAAGACAGACTGACCTCTTCAAGATACATCCTCAAATATGACCCAGAAAATTATTTAAATGTTTAATGTTTCCCTCTGTCCCTATTTCAATCAGTCAGTCTTTCACTGAGACACATCTTATATTCGATAGTACATGAAAGGCCAATGATCTGAAAATAAATTAATCTCTACCAAAGAAAAAGATTCAGTCTCATTGGTATCAGGTTGTCAGCAGAAATTCAGGGTTTGTTTGTTTTGGGGTTTTTTTGTGCTTACCCACACTGTCCGTGTTACTTATGTATTTATTAAAGGACTTGCAGAATTTCTGACATCAATGTGTATCCATATTCCCCCCACAGTTTACTGTCATGCTATCAGCATAGGATTTCTGGGAAATAAACAATATGATTTTCAAACATGTTAAACTGTTAAGTTCATTAGTCCCACATGAAAAAATTTTCTCTTACAGACAGAAATTGGCAAGACAGAGATTAGTAGCTTTTAAAGTTTATCAAAGCATATATACTGAAAAGGCTTTATAACTTGTTCTGAAAACATAAAATAATGGTGAATACTTGGCTCTGCTGGACCTCTATTCAATAACTAATTTCTTCCTTTGTCAGGAAATGGAGTCTCTCCCAGTTTTCTGATTATTTTTCTGACTTTCCTCTGTATTTTTTCCAGTATTTTGGAGCTTACACAAAACAGCTAACAACACTGGTGTACTCTAGTAATATGATATTAATGTTCTACATAAGGTAAGATTGTGTAGATCCTACTTGCAATCAAGTTCATATTTAGGAGCTTCTGATTTTTGTCTTAGCTGCTACTTTCTCGCCTTTTTCTTTTTTAATTCAAAGGGTAGTATTAGTGGCTAGTTAACCAATGTCTTTGGCATTCAAGTGAGGTTTTATTGCTTTTTCACCAGGATCATCACTACAACCCTTTCACAAGTAACTTTCCAAGATGCAGTCACTCATTCTATGCGTGTGGTTTGTATCCATTGTTCCTAGGAACTGTAAAGGATTTTACTTTCAGCTATATATAATGTATTTTAATGAATCAGCTTAATTAGCTCTCAAGATTACTCTGTGGGACTGTCTCACATAAAAGGACATTTGAAGACATTCTAAAATAAATCAATATAATGAACACTAATTACTTAAGGCAGATGGTATTCTCTGTAGAGTTCTAAAAGAACTCACTTGTAAAATTGCTGAACTGCCAACTGTGATATTTAAATAATCCTTACACTGAATTCTCTGTTACCAGTGAATTAGAAGATAGCTCACACACCACTAATTTTAAAAACATTTCAGGAGTGGTGGAAAGAGCTACAGACCCTATTAACTAAACAAAACAAAATAACATTAAAACATAAGATAATTTAACACGTTTATTTCTATGATATGAGGGCAAATAACTACTACTTCTTTTGTGTAGGGAATCATGTTTAATATTTTATCAGAATTCTTTGAAGAAACTGTTGATTATGTGAATTTGTTGGCAAAAATAATATTTATTTGAATTTAAAACAATGCTTTTGGCACAATTCCTCTCCAAAATCTTTTAAGGAAACCATATGTTATGGAAAGAGATCTTCTTGTGGACCTATGATATATTAAATTAAGGAGTTAAAAGATAGGAGAAAACTGATTTTTCCAGTTGGATGCATTTTCTCAGTATAGTCCACAAAAAGCTAGGATGAATGTTGTGCCATTTTAACATAGTCAAGAATAATTTGAGAACAGGGTGAATAGGATGACATGTAGTGATCCAAAGAGTTACAGTAAAGTTCCATAATGAGTGGCGGCACTGTAAAGAGACAAATGAAACAACATGCTGTTAAATGGAATGTAATATGTTAAAAGAAACAGTCTTGAGAAGCTATACATAATGAAAATCTTTGTGTTAACTAATGTCACTTACAAAAGAAAGTATTTTGAGGACATTATAGACAGGTTATTGAGAACTTCAGCCCAGTGTTTGATAGCTATCAAAAGCAAAGAAAAAGTCTATATAAATAGAAATGTTCAGAAAAGAAATTATCAAGCCCACACAAAACATTTCTTGTAGAAATCCATGATGCACATATACTTTGAAAACTGCCTACACATCCGGTTACCTGCCCCACTACCCCCAAAATGGTAAAGAGAAATGAAAATACAGAAAACAGCAGGAAAGTAAGCAAGAAATTCTACGCATGTATTTTCTAGCAGTATTTGACCAGGGAACAAGACATTAAGGAAGATACCTGTGTTTATAACACCATGACTGTCAACAAGATGGCAAAAACCCCTGTCAGACGGAACTTTCAAAACAAGAACAAGAAAAGGACATAGTTGTCCATATAACGTGGTTAATCTGTAAAGTTTGGTGCTGTAAGACACTAATACTGTTGAAAAATTCCATGCTTTCAGAAACCAATGAGAGAAAACATAGAAAAAATTCTATCAGAAGCTATTAATCATGAGGATAAACAGCTCTGGATCAGCAGTCCCTTAAACTGGAACTGGGGAGCACGGTGTGAACCTTCACAGTACATTTACCATGTTCTTAGGTTTGGTAGACTTTCACTCTGGGTCACTGCATGAACAAGGGTACAACATTAGACTAACATTTGTCTAACCCAAGGCAGTTGTTCTTATACTACACTTTTAATTAAAGGTTTCTGTATAATTCTGTATATGAAATGCTCAGTTCAAATGCGTATCAGAGTGGTTTTGGGTGTTAAAGCTTATAAGGCTTACATATCCCTCCCCAAGCAGTGTCTTTCTGGCATTACAAGTAGGAGCCCAGCTATGCCATTAACATTGAAAAATTAAAATTCTTGATCTGTTCTTTCAATTAAGTATTGCTGAATACTAATTGAAAGGAGTTGGGTACCTTTTAAGCTTATGTGGGCACACACTTTATTTAGAAAGTTACTGTGTTGCATTTTTAGTGGTTCCATACATTTTGAGACTTGGAAATAATCCCCCTGAAGCTGATCAGAACACTCTTACAGTGCCTAGGGAATTTAATTATCTTTATTTCCATTTGTAAGTTCCACTGCAGCTATTTTTCAGATAGAAAATTAGTCACTGTTAGCTAAATGCATGGATGCTGTATTTTGTGTCTTCCATCTTTTCCAGCTCCAGGAGACGCTCTAGATACTGTTTGCACTTTTCTTTTACACTCACCTCTATGACGTTATGACGTTGCTTTATGATGTTGAGACTGAGGGTATCTGAAACTGGAAACCAAAGTTGCCTAATACTGCTTGTTTTTAAAAAAACTTAAATAAGAAATAAAGAAATAAATTGTGTAGACAGGTCTAGTGCTTAATTACAGCATTAAACCAGACTGGGGTGTGTACAAGCCTGAGGCATCCGTGTATACTCTTGGGTGTGTTATGAGACAAAAGACTGATCAGGCCAAATTCTCTTTGTAATTCAGATTCTATGGGATGATCATAACAGTTTTCAATTAGTACTGAAATAGGAAGACAGATCCTTCCACCTAAAAGGAGATTTTTAAAATGGAATTTCTGTATATGTGTTTGAAGTGATCCCAAATGGGAGCAAGACAAGTTGCTTCTATCATACTGGGTGCATTAGAAGCAAAGAAATGAAAAATTTCTTTTACAAACTTGCAACACTGGTTTTATGTGGGAATTTGTAAATATCTTCATACACTAGCTCAGAGGTCAGTGTGCTTCACAGTCACTGCAGTGACTGAAGGTAGGGTGAGGGATGCATTTAAAAACAGGTCTTTCTGTGTGAAGAATCTCACATTCTTCTGAAGATCTCACGTTGGTATCTAAAAATATTCACAGCCTGCTCAGGTGTCAGTCACTCTGTAATGTACTTCTATTTGTCAAGAATGAGAATTGAGTCTGGGATATTTAACAGATCAATATTCCCATAATTTTCTATTTAGAAGAGTTCTGGCGGAAATATACGCATATTTTCTTGCAAATCTTCTATCTACACCCTGAATTTCATCTTGTTCCAGAAGCAGCATGTATGCTCTGTGGCTATATTTCCTATGACTCTGCTGGAAAAACACTGTGATTCCATGTATACAGGACTTAATAAGGAGGAGTGACCAATTAGAAATAAAAAAGCCCCAAGAAAATGTTATATGCAAGGCCATAACCTCAGTGTGTGACAAGTGCACACGTATTGCAGGAGAACAAACTCATGTCTCAAGTTCATACATGGCTTTGGGTTAAATGACTGGGATCTGTTCCTAAAAGGAGCTCCTAAAAGGAGCCTCTGTCTTCAATTTTGTCACTGATATTGGGAACACTTCCATGTTTTTGGGGACAGAAAAACCTGCTGGGCTCCAGAAAAGAAGAGTAGAACAACTGTCTTTGATTGAGAGAGTGGGGAATGGAAAGATGTTTGGTTAGAAATTTAATTACCAAGACTGTGTCTGTATTCCAAGACAGATAATCGCCTGTCCGTGTTCAGAAGTATTTTCCCATAGAACATAAATGTATGAAAGGCTAGAGGCAGGTTCATGCAGGCTGAACCTGTAGGATCTTGTTTTCTGGTTTTATTTTGTTTAGGCCGGTAAGATTTGCATTGTTATTCTAGCTTAAAGAACATTTCAGCATTTAGAGACTTATTTTTGTATTCCAAGAAACCTAATGGGGGAGTGGGGGGTGTTTAGGTCCTCATCTTCATGAAATTCTATTCTAACGGGTAGGGGTGGGAAACAGCAAAACAAGCCAACCATATGCTTGGGCTTCAACAAAATATTCATGACCAGCAGTTTAAGGGAGGTGATTCCCCTTCATAGTCTATTCCTGTAAGACCCCCACCTGCAGTGCTACATCCAGCTCTGGGGTGTCCAACACAAGAAGGATATGGAGCAAGTGCTGAGGAGGGCCATCGAGATGATCAGAGGGCTAGAACACCTCTCCTGTGAAAAAAGGGACGAGAGGCAGCTTGGGAAAGAGAAGGCTCCAAGGAGACTTTATGGGAAGCTCCTCTACCCAAAGGCAGCCTTCAACAAAGCCAGAGAGAGACTTTTTACAGGGATGCATAGAGACAGGACAAGCGCATATGGACTGAAACTGAAGGAGTGTAGACTTAGGTTAGACTTTAGGAAGGCATTCTTTACTGTGAGTGTGGTGAGACACTGGAACTGGTTGTCCAGAGAAGTTGTGAATGGCCCTCCTTGGAAGTGTTCAGTGCCAGGTTGATTGGGACTTTGAGCAACCTGGTCTCAGGTGTCACTGCACATATAGGGCAGTTGGAAGGAGATGATCAGTAAGGTCCCTTCCAACATAGGCCACTCTATGGTTTTATGATTTCAATAGGAGGGAAATTGCATACACAGTTGCATCCGGGCACCATATACAGGTCCTAAAATTCTGATCTAGATTCTCTAACTTAAATATTTGCTCCCCTTCAAACTATGCTAGGCCTGTTTTGTAACAGTCTTAGGGTAGACTTTCAACTAGGATGCTCATGAATTAATTAATCAAAGATGCAATTATGTTGTGTGAGATCTTGAATGAAGAGTTGGGTGTCTTATATAAGAACTTGCTTGTGATAATACACATGGCAAAAATATAGGTCCTTAATACATGTTCATGAGAATTGCATCATAATTTCACCCTCTGCTGATTCATAACCTTCAGAATAAAAGCTAATGCAATTCCCACCCTGCACTTTCCAAGAGCAAAGAACATGCACAGCAAACAACGGTGTTTTTACTTCCTGATTTTGATTCCATTTAATGCATTCCTTGGAGATATTCCCTTCAGCCAATTTAACTGCACATACGCACAAAGTTCCAGCTTGGATAAAAAGGTGAAAAAACCCAAATAATTCCCAAAATATAATTTTGAACACTCAGTAACATGACCATCAGTTTTTCTAAAAATAGTTTTCAAGATTTTTTCCTTTTAAAAAAGACTACTTTTTTAAAGTGAAAAAGCTTTAAGGGTGTTTTCAACAATATTTTTTTCCCCAGAATATTTCTATTTCTCAAAGACCCTTGACCAGTGATGAAAATATATTACTGTATAGGGAGTGGCGTGTTGCATTTTTTTTTCTTCAGCTTTCTCTAATTTAAAATACAATTAAAGATAGTCTCTTTGCTGAAACCCTGAAGCAAAATGACAGCTCTGGGCAAAAACTGGCCTAGGGCAATTACACCCATACTATTTCAGGAAGTAGCGAGTAATTCGAGATACATTTTTTTAATGGAAAAGCTGGCACAGTTTTTGGCTTGTTCTTCTTTTAAATCTGATATCCTTACTGACACAGCAGAAATCCTCATCATGCTTAGATACCATCATTAAAGAAAATTTCCTTTTGCTATCAACGTTTTTCATTCAGGAAATTAGTTATTTATTCCAAGAAGTAGACTGTCCTGCCCATAGACTAGTGTAGACCAGGCAAGACCACAAATGTGATTGCATTGTGGGACAAATTGGCATAAAATATTCTAGTAGAAGAGATACAAGAAGCACATGTGTGTAGTACCTCCTACCTAACGCTGCTTTACAGTAAACCTTGAAGAGTAATGGAGGAAAAATATTTGCCTTGTGTTCTCCCCGCTCCTTTTTCTCTTCATTCATCTTACAAACTGATGATTATGCTGCAGAACAGCCTAGTAGGATCTTGATGTGACAATTTTGGACTAAGCTATTTGGCATAGCTTCCTTTTATCATGACATAATTTATGATAACTGCTGTTGGAACAAGAGTTCTTCACTGTTGAATGGTTCACAGTTGTTCAACTGGTTGGATAGGTCCTATTTGAACCTTCTCCAAACAAGAACATTTATGAAGGTACATTTGAACAGAAGGCACATATTGGACATTGCGTCCTTTCCTTTTATATCACCTAAGAAATAGGTCTCTGTCTTGGCATTTGTTCTTAAGTTCTTTGACTGTACCATTTATGGAAAAATTTTGTAATGTTAAAATGTCTTCTGCTTCCCAGTCTGAAAAAGGAATAAAAACCTTATTTATCAGACAGATAAAGGTAGTGCCCTTGGAGCAATTATAGAATTTGGAGCACAGACAGGATTGCTACAGAAATTAACTCATATATGTGTGATGTTTGACAAAATTTGGGGTTTATTTCAAAGTTCTCTATATGCTATAGCCTAAAGGATGGAAATCTAAGTCCCGCTGGGGTAGGCATCCCACACAGTACTAGAATTTTCTGGTTTAGGAACTTAATGTCCATGTGAAGAGTTTACAATAACGTCACTAGCTTTTGGAAAAAGAGATTAAACAGCAAATTCTGCTTGCCTCTCCAAGTTAATGCTAAGGCAGAGCTATACCACTACTAATTGTGCACAATTAGGGCAGCTAACTTATTTTCTGTAATGAGTTCTTGCAGCTATAATAATTTGCAACTGCTTTTGTTGGCCAGTAAACTTGGAAGAATTAACAAGCCCAGTTGTACTAGCAAAACTAGAGAGTGCAGATGCCTCTACTGTATTTCCATTTTCTTAATAAGTGCACAGTCATGCATTTTCTAACATTTAATGTTTCACCTAAACAGACATAATTTCTAGATATATTCATGGGTTGAACTTTCGTATTTAAAAACTCACCTGTTGGAGATCTCAGCACTTGTACCAGCCAAGATGGGCACAAATATTGGGGCTACCTGCCAGGAAACTGTAGGCCTGTGTTGAGGTATGAAGTCAGGTATAGGTGTGGGGCAGGGCTTACTCCTTGGTAGATCCCTCTACCAGAACAGAAGTTGACAGAAATTTTGCTTTGTAAGAACGGATGACAATAAATACATACTTGTGCAGGCCTTCTCAGGTTGCAATTAGAAAACCAGAGCAGAACAATATTACGACACAGAAATTTTCTATTTTCTTTTAGAAATACCAGCAAAAAAAAAAATAATCATAGTTGTTAGGTCAGTCTCAGGCATAACAAGATTTTTGAAACATGCTCACTTAAAATCTGATAATGTATTATATCATGCTTCATAAAAAGCATTTATGAGTGCCATAAAGAAAAAGCTCGTCACAGACCATAATCTCCACATTGAAAAGTTGAGCTTATTCCTTTGTATTGAGTGCAGTGACCACACTGGCACACAGTGACTTTCATCAGAGAAGTCATTAGATACTGAGCTTGGCTTAAAGTAGCTCTTCAGCCTGTGCCCTGATAACACAGTGACCTTGTTGCCTAAATGCCCAAAGACAGAGTTCTCTAGCCTCAACCATGCAGGTGTCACATGGCTCACAAACATAGGCTTAAAACCCCTTAGGCTTCAAAATAAGTTTGCTTTATTGAAACTGCCTTTGGAGAATAGTGCTTTCTTCTCATTTCTTTGGAAGATTGCTGTTTGGCATGAGTCAAAATCATGCCAGAAGCTGTCCCACTAAAATAATGACATGGGTACACCTGTGTGAGTACTCCCTCTGTGTTTTTTTTTGTGGACAGTGACAAAGCCAAGAAGACAATGACTGTGGAAAACAGTGAGGTGGAATTCATTTGCCAAAAATCAGACATATATAAGAAAGAAATGTACAGCACTGTTAGTTTTTGTAAGACTAAAGCCAGTGAAAAGAAACAGACATTTTCAATGTGCGATTCAGTTTTATTTAAAGTACGTGTGTAAAATAGCTCAGATGAGTTGCTCCTTAAAATGTTAAAATGTATCCCACTCCAGTCACTACAGGGAAAGTCTGCTCGCTTGGAGAAGGATCTCTACATTGTTGACACCAAAAGTTAGGGAAGCTCAGAGGTATGAAATTTTCAAGGGTGCTGTTAAAATACGTTTCTCTTGAGGCCTTATCTACACAAACATGTAACACCAGGAGAATTTGGTAGTTTTAATATGCATAGTAAATAAATATATAATAATATATATAAAATTATATGTAATAAATACCCAGTAAATTTCATAGAATGAGTACAGCTTTCCTAATATAGTAATGCCATATTTCAAAGGATATTTATTGTTTCCATTCTTGGTCTAGAATAAAAAACATGAGCTCTTCGTATTAAGATAATTGCATATATCCTTAGCTGGTTGTGTTGCTTACCATATGTGTAAGCATATATGTTCCATACCTAGCTGAAGGATTTCAATTCTTGAAAGTGGAGAAGGGAACACTGATTTCCTCATAGAGCTTACACAACATTTCAGTATGTTAACTATATTTAAACACATTGTCAAAAATATTTACAATTAATAAACTTCAGAAGCACTTTAAAACATTGCATTAGAATGAAATAAAAAGATATTATAGCACAAACTGCTGTGTACAAGGGACTCTGTCATAACAATGGATGGATGGGATTCACTTAATCTTCAGAAATCTACAGTGTAGTTGTTTTTGAGATCTCACAGCTCTTCTAGCAAATGAAGAAAAATAAATGCATGCAGAGAGTGATTCATCTCGTTCTAAAAGAGATGTCTAAAATAAGCAAGAGTGCATTTTACAAGTCGCTGTTTCTTTCCTCCCACTACACAGGGAGCCCAGATGACTAGCTCTTATGTAGGTGGCTACAGTGTAGACATTTATAGTCGGGGAAATTAATCCTGTTCCTCATTTCTCGAAGGGGTGGCCAAAACAGGTGATTGAATAAGGAATAGGATGCTGCCAGAGCTATTCCATGCATAATCATGGACTGTTTCCAAACTAGCATAAACATTTTCCTTTTGTTGTTGCAAATAAGAAACCAGGTTTTGAAAAAAAGGTCAGACCGGGTTTGTCATTTGATAGTCCCCAGGGCTAAACAGAGGACAGGACTCAATTAGTTTTAAATTAAACAGTTCATTAATATTATATATGTATATTATGTAAGAGAGGGTGTTTATGTGTCAGAGGGAATGGTTAAGTAAAGATCTGGCTTTCCCACACTGATGGGTGAGAAGAGAACTGTGTAACAGCTATTCCACTCAGATCTCTGAGCATTAAAAAAAAATCTCTTTTTTCTTTTCTCTGTCTCTTGGAGAAAAGCTTGTCAAGAGCTGTCAGAATGGCTCCTTACTGCTAAAAAACTTCAGCTGCAGTAAGAGGCATGCATTGAGAAAGGGTCTGGTGACTCTGCTCCTTCTCCACTTCGACTGAGAAATATCGTGTGGCTTAGACAAGGTCCCAGATTATTGCAGCAACCTTAACCCAAAGCTGACTAAGAAGGAGGATGTTTAAAAAAAGGTCATACTTAAAGACATTTTTAAAAAATCTAATAATAATTGTGCTTTCTTCAGCAACATCACAAAGGAGAAATGACACTGTATGCTATCTTTCACTCCTGTGTCTGCAGGCAGTCTTCTTAAATAACCACAATTTCTAACTCCTGCAGAAATTCATTTGGAAACAGAAATTCTGAAACATGCACAGAAGAATAAACTTGTTTGAATTCTATCTTTATATAACACCCTGAACTGATGATATGCCTCTAGGAGAGATATACTATTTACTAATATTAATACTAATTTAGTAAAACAATTAATTTACTAAATAGTAGAGATTTAATATTTAGTATAGTTCAAGGAGTTGGAAGTAGCAGAGGTTTGTGGTGTAGGGATGGTGGTAGTTCAAGATTCTGCTTTCTCTTCCCCATTACATGATCCAGAGTACACAACAGGCAGTGCTGCAGCCATACACAGCAGACCTCCCCTAAAAGGAGGGGAAGGTCTTTTTCACTTCAGGAAATAGTTACAGGGAAATAATGATTGCCTGAACCAAAACTATTAAACCATATTTGATCATTCTAAATTTATATCAATAAAATAGAAAACCGTTATGTTTCCCTTCCCTNTCTTCCCCTCTTCCCCTCTTCCCCTCCGTCCTCCTTTCTTTCCTGCCTGTCTGCCCTCCCCTTAAGCCTGAGTAAGTAAATTATTGTTTGAGCTGGAGCCAGAGACATGTGCCACCCTTTACAGTTCTGACAAACATGTTTTTCTTTATTAAAAGTATCTCCTACCCTTGCTTGGGGTAACCTGACTGATAGTGTGGAAAGCTTCAGGTTTACCTGCTGGTGGCTGTAGTTTTCTTTCAAGGTGTTGTTAATTTAGCACTTTGAATCATCATCATTCTAAAGGAGAAGAAGTGGATTCACTAAGTCCTATGCAGTCAGCACATTACCAGAGTGATCTTAAAGCTGTTGCTGTGAGCAACTTCTCTTCTTAGCTCTGCACTAAATACACACCTTATGTAATAATACAGAAGAGTCGTGTTCTATGTGGCATACATGACTAAAAATTAATTTGCTAATTTACACAGCGGTTTTAACTCCCTTAACCCTGAAAAAAATTCTTTCACGTTGGACTATGTGTGCTGATCTTATGGGATATCTGTTAAGCTAGTAGTTTTTCCACACCTTTTACATGCCTATGGTACCTTGTATGGGAAAGGAATGTTAATATTTTCATAGAAAGCTGAATCAGCTGAGTGGCAAGCCTTAAATAAGCAACTGCAACATTTTTTAACTAAATTTGCTGTACAGTTATCTATACAGTAAAAAATTGTGATAGGTAGCTTGCAAGACTTACTTTTGCAGCTGAAATATCCTCTGAAAGGTCTCCCTTTCACTGTTAGGACAAAGAGAATGAACTTTGCCTTCTACTCCTGATTGCCTGCTGTGTCAGCTCTACATGTGTGGACAGCCCAGTCAGTTCCAGAAAGGTAGAAAGACTGAGGATCTAGTCAGAAACACAGAGCTGTTGCTGGGTCAGTCACACCAGTAGAAATGTAAAAAACAACGGAATTTATTTAGGGTGGCTTCACTGATCATATTCAACTCAAAACAGGCCTGCTGGCCTTGTACTCCTGGTAGGATCTAAAGGGAACATTTTGTGTGGGTACATGTGAGACTGTCTCGAAAGCAAGAAAGTATCTCAGGTTGTTGTGGGTCTACTGATGCATGTCTCCTTAGAACCAGGTTGTCCAGGTTTGTCTAAGAAGAGATTTGTGGTGATACCATGAAGAATGGAGAAACTGAATGAGCAGTAAAGGGTAAAACTACTGTCAGATAGCAAATCTAGATGACTATATATGCAGTTAAATTTGTTATTTTACATTGTGTGGGTTTTCTTGCAAAAACAAAAAAACCCCTTTTTTTTAAAATTTTCTTGCCAGTGGCTGGTTTGGGGCTGTGTTTTGGATTTGTGCTGAACACAGGGTTGATAATACAGAGAAGTTATTGCTGAGCAGAGCTCACACAGAGCCAAGGCCTGTTCTGCTGCTTGTACTGCCATGGTCGTGAGGGGATTGGGGGTGCCTGGGAGGTTGGGAGGAGACACAGCCAGGACAGGTGACCCCAAATGACCAAAGGGATATTCCAGACTATGGGACATCACACTCAGCATATAATGTGCTGGAAGAAGGATGAAGGGGGGACATTTGGAGAGATGGTGTTTGTCTTCCCAAGTCACCGTTACATGTGACAGGGCCCCGCTCTCCTGGAGATGGCTGAGTACCTACCTGCAATGGGAAGAAGTAAATTCATTCCTTGTTTTGTTTTGTTTTGTTTTGTTTGTGTGGGGGGTTTTGGTTTTCCCTGTTAAATTGTCTGTACCTCAAGCCACAGATATTTCAACTTCTACTCGCTCTCCCAGATCCTACTGGTGGGGGAGTGAGGGAGCAGCTGCCAGGTCTTGACTGCCATCTGGGGTAAATCATGACATAATACTTTTAAAAAGCTGATTTCTGAATGCTACATTCTACAAAATTGTAGGTTGCCCTTTTTAAGCACACCCAGACACTTTGATGGCGCCTGGATTGTGGCCCCATTCCTCTCCTCTCCTCTCCTCTCCTCT
>VZDJ01000622.1:114468-125597 GCA_008694505.1 Cyanoderma ruficeps
CCTCCCCTCCCCTCCCCTCTCCATACAGAGATATGTAACCATACAAAGTTATTATCCTTGCAATTATAATAATTTAATTTTTTCCTTTGGAAATGCATATTTTTAAAATATTCCTTAAGTTCCATTTTTTTCTTGTAACACATGTGGGTGGGACTGGATACTTGTATTACAAAATTTTTCTACTTCTGGGCTAAAACTTCTGTTAGTCTTTGTCCCTATGAGCACTTTCAGAATATCAGTTTCTTGCATAAGTTCCTTCAGGATATCACTTTTTCACATGTGTTTTCCAAATGTTCTCCATCACTTCATGTCTCTGAAATTTCTTTGAGATCCAGCTTTCCTCTATTTTCTGCTGTGTGCAGATTTGCATACCGTATTACTTGCTTCTGGCATGAAATTTAAAGGGAGGATTAGTTCTGAACTTTTTGTAGCAGGTCTTAAACTTTCTTCTCTGCATCTGCTCATGATGAGAGGCTTAAATCTGAAAGACAAAAGGATCAGGCCTCAGGAAAAGGCTGTTAAGACTTGGTTTCCTTTTATGCCAACTAATTTAATTCAGCGACCTTGAACAACAACTTTCACTTAATTCCTATCCTTCCCCTCCTTCCATCCCCCTCATTCTTATGGCAAACTAAATTATTCCTTAAAAAAGCAAAGGATGTTGTCTGGATCAAGGTTATGTATAAACAGAAATAACAAGGATCTTGGAAAATCTGGGAGTTCTTGTCATGTCAGTACATTACACCACTTATGTTGTTTTTAACAACAATTCTTGAAATAAATGCATGCACTGGTAAACTGAATTAAAACTTTTAGGCATGTGTTTCCTTGTTCTTCATGCTCTCCCAGCATGTAAATCCTTCTAAACAAAATTTTCTCTGCTGGCATAATGCTGGAAAATGCCTTGTTTTGGAAGTAAATAAAACTTCTAACATCTCCTCTCTGAGGACACGCCAGGAGAGTTGGGGTAGTTTAGCCTGGAGAAGAGAAGGCTCAGAGAGACCTTAGAACACCTTCCAGTACCTAAAGAGGGCCTACAGGAAAGACGGGGAATGATTGTTTCTCACCAACTGCAGTAAGAGAATGAAGGGTAATGTTTTTAGGTGTAAATAGGATAGATTCAGATTAGATATAAGGAATATATTCTTTGGTGTGAAGGTGGTGAGACACTGGGACAGCTTGCCCAGAGAGGTTGTGAAGGCCTCCTCTCTGGAAATATTGAAGGCCAGGTTGGATGGAACTTTGGTCTAATGGAAGGTATCCCTGTACATGACAGGGGGCTTGGAAAAACAAGATTTTTAAGGTCGCTTCCAACCCAAACCATTTTATGACTCTGTGCTTCTAGATGAAAAGTTTTCAGTTCCATGAGTACTTCAGAAAGCATCAACTTTAGCTTTATTTTCAAGGTAATTTCTTCACTTTTGCAAAACTAGGTAATATTAGTGTAATTCTTTCTTCCTGTGTTGTGTAACAGTGTGACACCTTGTTATAACTGCGTAATCAGTGAATAAGACCTGCTGTGTCAGTTGAGGGTGGTTTTTGAGCTCTCGACTATAATATGGAAGGTAAAACAGAGCGCTGAAGAGGCAGAAACACTAAGAGAAAAAAAAACATGCACAGCAGATAAGGGGACTTGAGAAGGCGATGAAAAAATATTAAATATAGTCAGAGTTAGGTTGCAGTACTATGAGGTAATTTTTTCCTACTGTCCTTTTTAAATGGCAGTCAATCACAAGTAGTGGTACTCAGAAGGCAGTATTGGAGACCATACTATTGAGCACCTTCATCAGCAAGAGATAATAAATCTGGATATTGAGACAGAGGAAACCCTCTGTTTAGTAAACAAAATCGGGGAAAAATGATATATGGGGGAGCAAGGATGGTCTTTAGGGAAAAATATGCAGATAAAGTGTTTTGAAAAGAACTTCAGAAAGTCAAGAAACAAAGTCCTGCATGTGAGTAGAATAATTACATGTGTCAGTATCAGCCAGGGACTGACTGACTGTCTGGATAGGAGCTCTGTGGAAGGGAGCTGGTAGTCCTAGTACAGAAGCTGAAGGTGGGTCAACAGTCAAGGCTAACCATGTACTGTGATGCATAAGCAAGAGTGTAGACACCAGGTTGGTTAAAAAATACTATTTCTCTCTAAACTAGACACATAAGTCTCCCGCTGAAATCCTGGGCCTCTGGTACATCACATGCAGGCAAATGGAAAAATTCAGTCAGATGAGCAGCAGGATGGTTAGAAGGCTCCTGCATGTGACATGGGAACAGGCTGAAAGAACTGAAGTTGTTTAGTCTGGAGAAGGGAAAGGACATCCAGTGCCAGTCTTCCACAACGTAAGGAAAGGGTAGAAGTAAGGCAGAGCCTAACTCTTCTCGGAGTTGCACAGCAAAAGAGCATGAGGCAATAGTCACAATTTATATGAAGATAAACTCTTGCTGGATATAAAGGGAAAATAATTCTTGCAAATTAGAACAATTAGACACTAGAATATTGTCTGATCCTGTTGAAGTCCTTACTGAAGAGACCTTTGGACTAGCTGATCTCCAGAGACTCATGCCAACTTAAATTTGTTACTCAATCAGTGTTTTCCATGGTTACACAAAAGTACTATCCTCTCTCTCATGTCACAAAGTAGAACTAGCAACATTGTTCTCCTGGAGAAGTTGTCAGTATGGCTTAGAGCTCTGTCCTGGGAAATTCAGTTCCTTTCACTGCTTGGCTACCTTCCACCTGTGCTCCCCTAAGCCTCGTCCTCCTTGAGATTCCTCTTGCTTCAGGAATTCTTCTGTGCTGATTCCTCTTAATCTCACCTACCTTACCCGTTGAGTTCTTCTTGCCTCTTGTCTTTTGCCAGTTTCATGTCTTTCTGGTTAAGTCATGGTTAGCTGAACCGTTTCACAAGCAATGTGAAAGCAATTCATGGCAGTGCCATCTCGATGGCAGAGAGGGATAATTCATGTTGCCTGTTGATCCAGGCCCTTCTGCCTGCAGAGTCTGTATCTCGTGTCACTGACTTGTTGCTCAGGTGAAGGTTGGTATCTACAGACCTGTGCTACCTCAAAAAATCGAGTCAAACACATTTCAGTAGGGCTCGGAAACAGAGAGGTCTCTGAAGAAGGGGTTCTGTGTGTGGTGCTTTGTTAAAAGGAGTTATCTGTGTTCTGTTTTGGATTCATAGCTCAATTTTAATGTATGCTTTTGTCTCATTCCCTTTTTTAACTTTCCCCTGCAATAGAATATTAACTATGCTCCTGTGTATTACATTTCCTTCAATAACAAAATACATTTTATATGCCCAGGTTAATTTTTAATAAGTCAATAATTGAAGAAACTCTTCTAATAATTCTTAACGAAATAAAGGCCAAATTTCTTCCTGTCCTCAGTCTTTAGATTTTCATGTTAAAATGCATGATTGAAATTTTTATTGTATTGACCTTTAAATCTGGGTTAAAAAAAAATCTTTTCAGCCTTCTTACAACTAAACATGAGTATTTCAGGTTAGTGTGAAATACACTAATTTCGGTTAGAACTGAAATACAGAAGAGCTCGCAACAACATGCCACATTCAGAGCTGCCGAAGTACATCTGCACCCACATGCCTTAACTAATTGCTGCATGACTTAGAAATCATTCCTTCTAAGGCATGTTCAGACAAAAAATGGAAATGTTTAGTCTGTGCCAACTTTTCTAAGTACTTGTTCCACAAAAAGACTTTACTGTACTGTGTTGTAAAGTCCTTGTAAGGCCTGCTGTCTGGAGAATTCTTATACTGTGCTGTAGGAATTCTTCCGTGCAGTAAATATTGTTGGTGCTAATGTAGAAGAATCATTTCCAGCACTCACTTTTGGGGTAAAGGTGTTCATGTCAGACAAAAGGAATGGATTATCTTTAACATTTTTTAGCATTAGATTATTCAGATTTCTACCATGGCACTCTACACATAGAGGTCCAGTGATATCTTTATTGACATGGGGAGTTTTTAGGAACCTGGACAGGCCTGGCAGATATAACACAGGGCAATTCGAAAACTGGCACCATCCCTGGCTAGCCTGCATTCCATGAGACATTTAACATGCAAAGTGCCCACTTTCACACATGTAGTGCAGCCCTAGATATTGTAGAGAAAGTAATAACAAATTTAGAGCTATTGCACAGATGATCACACAAGACACTGATTTCTGTATTTATTTGAATTAAGAACAAGGCAACAGACTTGTAAGACTGCATGTTCCGTAAAAGACGGCACCTTATAAATTTTTAAAATTTAAAAATTTGGTTTGGAGACAAATAGTATGTTCAATTTACTTTCTTTGGGAATAATCATGGCTATGAATGTGTTTGACATTTTACTCTATGAAAGGTCTAAAAATTATTTCAAAGTTGCTTTTGAATATTCCAAATTGAGACTGTTGTGGCCAATTGTGCAGCTTTATCTCCATTGTATTTTATGGTTGAATATAATAAATATCATTTGAAAAAATACTTTTTATGAGCATATTGCCATTTAAATTTAATATTCTAGTGANGATTTAAGAACTCAAATGTGTATTTGCAAGGATTATTTTTTTCTTGCTTGCAGTAGTTACTTGTCTCCTCAGCCAGCTATATGAGTTAATGGATTGTCTGTATAAGTGCTTTAACACTATCCTTGTTAGAATATTGGAAAAATAAGAAAATATCATGGTTTTGATTGTCAGAAGAGTAATCCCAACAACAGGAGAACTCTGTTCATATACAGCTCAGCTGTATATGAAAAACACACACATGCATTTCCATCAGTAAGCAGGTATAGGAAATTACATAATTTTGTGTCAAATGGTAACTTTTGAGCATTTTTGTGAGCAAATCTTTACATAGTGCTAACTTCTGTTTTATTTTTATTCATTGCTTTGCTGAAGACTCGTATATACTGCTTATTCTCCAACACTGAAATTATCCCAGTAGGTTGGTCTATTTCTGCAGTGATATTCTAGAGATTAAGCAGTTTGATTCATCACTAAGAAAGGAGGTAATTTGCACTTCCATGTGATGAGAAGAAATTAGTATTTTATATCTTAACTTTTTGTGTGCAGCCTGCAGCTGCCAACAACAATCTCCATTTCAAAACCCAGAACCAATAATGCTGGCTAAATCTGATTCAAAAGCCATTGTGTTTGTATTTTAATTAACAGTTAAAAGGAATAAATGATTGTCTGCTTCCAGGAGCTGAACAGTTCCTCTCGTCAGAATGCAGTCTGTAGTACAAAGCAGCAGTCGACTTAATAAGAGAGGAAGTAGCATTTTCACCAGCCAAATAGTTTGTCTGTTACAACACAGCAATTACAGTTTGTGTCCTGTCATGTTATGCGTCATTCAAAAATGCCAGACCACATCCCAGCCTTTGATATCTGGAAATATGTACATATATTCGCAGGAAAAAATATTTTTATGGTCCTTATTACATTAAGTAAAGAAAAACATGAAACATGAAATAATTAAAGGAGTTTGGAATTTTTTCTGATCTTTCTTTTACACTGTAAAAAAAAAGGATGAGCCAGCACACAAGGCACAGTCTTTTAAAAAATAAAATGAGATTGAAAAATAAATAAAGTCTTTTCAGGAAAGAAAATGTAATACTTTCATCTCCTAAAAAACAGAGTTACTGAAAATGAAGTAGCCTTTACATTGAAATTTTAAGGGAGAATATTGCTATTATGAAAAGTTTTCAACAGAAGTCAATAGATACCAGAAGGAGTTATCTTTCTTGCAGCAATGTCTGACAAGTTCTCAGTGGAGAGATGTGCACTGTGTTGTTCTCCCTCCCTGAAGTTGTCCAGCTGTGGAAGGGAATGGTGCCAGCTTCTTCTATTCCACTGGTACAACTGAGATTTGCCCTGGAAGAACAAATCAGAGATGCCTCTCTGGATGTGTCTGATGTTGTGTCCTTGTCACTCCTAGATGTAGAGGCTTTATATGCTATCTCATCGTCAAAAGTCGCAAGAAAATAAACGACAAAAAGGAGGGAAAATCCACATAGTCTGATGGAGTAAAAACGTGTTCTACATCTGTGGTCTTGTCAGTTTTAACACTTAGGATGATAGGCACTCATCATTTCTCAGTGTACCATTGTTCTGTAAATTTTTCTATCTGTGCCTTTCAAGTGTCTATACTTCAGTCCTGGCTCTCTATCAAGAAGGAGATTATTCAGCTGCATTGATCTACTGATCTGAAGTGTAAAAGCATCACAAATACATTATGTGACAGCAGCTAAGTCCACTTACCCTGCTATAAATTATTAGACTCAGCTCTTGTAAGAGAGAAGGCTTTTAACTATTCCTTGTCTTTCTCAGAATATCTATTCTAAGTTTACTATAACCTCCAAAGAGCCAAAAACCAGCCTGAACTCTTTATAGAATGATGTATAATATTTCAAAGGAAAATTGGTTTTACTTAAAATTTCTTTATTCATTGGAGTATTTCTTTTGCTAATTATGAAATGTAAATACAAAGCAACATTCAAACTAATCCATTTACCAAGAAATGGTAATGGAAAAGAGTACAAATAGAATTACATCACTGCTGACAGTGGAAATGGAAATATAATTGAAAAAATATAATCTAGCTGAATCACAGAAGGCAAAAAACGAGGACAATGGCATTGCTCAAAGAAAATGGCATTCTTGGCATAGTGCCTTGTGTTACCATAATTAGGACTTCACTTGAAACGTAAGAAAATAATGAACAACGGCTTCTGATATAATTCTGTAGGGCCATTAAACTTGCCTTTCATTCTTCAGACCAAATGTAGAACTTTAATTTGCTGGAAATCATGATCACAGAAAATGATCAGTGATGGATGGCAGTGTTCTGCTTTGGGCCAGCTCACTGACCAAAACCAGAACTGTCTTTGTCTAAATCTGATGGCTTTCTGCTATAGATTCCACAAGTTACTAATTTCTCTGGGACTGGAGAATGACTTCAGTGAACTTTTGCTCCAGAGTGAGGCAAAATGCTGCCTAAATGTCTGGTGTACTCATGTTTAAAGTGTCTGGACAAGGAGGATTCCAGTCATTCAGCAGTATGGTGTTGACCTTTTTTATTTACATGCAGTACTTACTGCAGCCACGTAGTGAGGAAGACTGACTCAGATACCCTCTGGCATTTAGGATTAGCATCAAGCAAATGAATGCTGGATTCCTACACCTGGGACTGATAACTCAAGCATTTCAAAACTTTACAAATGAACTAAAAGAGAAGTGGGAATATAGGATATATGGGTGCAAAGACTATGGCCGCATCAGCATAAACAGAATGCTTCAGATTACAGGGTTTTTGAAATCCCAGTAGAATACCATATCCAGCTCTAAGAAATACTAACTACTAGAGTTTACACAGTATGTGTCATACACCAGAATTTGAAATGATTTGCAGGTTTCAGACAACTGTAGCACAGAAGCAAGGCTGTTGGGATGATATAAATGTCATGAGTACACAAGACTTCCTCCTCGACTTTTGCTTGAAGCTGGTAATAGCTGAATTTTAAGGAAATATAAAATCGACTAGTTTCTTGTTTTAAACTGTAAACTGAAAAAGTGTACATTGTTCCAACCTGTTGATAGTATTTCTCACTCTCTGAGTTTTCTCCTAGATATTATTTCTACTGAGACTTTTAAAAATTGTTTTATTTCATGCAAAACAGTGAAAAGTCACACTAATCAGTCTTTTTCTTAGGTATGTCATAACCTCAAGGACTACTTAAAACTTTTCTCTTAAGGACTTTGGTTAAAAACAGCATAAAAAAATTATAAATCACTTTGAACTACACTTTAGCCACAGGATGCACTAATGATTTCTGTTCCATTTCTTGAGCATTGTCCATGTTTCAATCCTGTCTTCATGATTTTTTTTTTTTCACCTTAAAATGCCCTTCTTTTTTTAAAGGGAAAAGTTTCAGGATTTCTTTGTGGTCCCCTTTTCCAGGAATAAATATTATTCCTTTAGCATATTTTTTTCAGTATTATTTTTTATAACTTTCTACTTTTTAAGACAGCAGTAAAAATGTATTTATTTCTGCTGCTTCAAAAGTCCACCTAGGAGTTTTTCTGTGGCAAATAATGCCAAACAAAGGGGGATTCGAGTCTTTATATTCATTGCACTTTGAAGTACTGTCATACTAGCTTACATTTCCCCCTCTGCTCTTTCATTCAACTGAACATTTTCACTTGTTCCTTTCCTTGGTGTTTTGTATGCCAACAGCAGAAAAAGTAGTGGAAACAAACTTTGATCACAACAAAAGTTATGAAAAATCTGCCAGTGAAAATGAAAACTTTCACAAAAAGTGGAGGCATTTCAAAATCTTAGGGAGGAGAATGTTAAAAATTTACTGACCCAATATTAGGATGAGATGCACTACAAAACCAAAGGGAAAAGAAGGCCGTTCAAAAGAGGATGAAGGGAATTTGACAGACTGCGTGGTGCTGAGCCAGATGTTTTTAGCAGGAACACAATACAGTAGAGCAGCTAGTCAAAGAAAAGACGGCAGTTAAATGAAAATACAGTTTGTTCTTCTGTTCTTCTTCTTGGAACAGCTCCACTTTATATAAAATATTGAATATTCATTGAACCAGAGAAAAGTAGTGAGAGGAAGAACTGTACCACCCAGCAGTTAAGAGTACTCATTTGGGAAGAATGAGGTTCAAATCTCTGCTCCAAAAAGCATTCAATTATTTATACAATTAGAACTCCACAGGATAAATTCAGTCACAACTTGTCAGATCAGTTTAGATGTTAGAACAGTCACTGGGGAAACAGGGGACCAGACAGTCATGCCAATACATAATGCATACCAACGACTTGAAACTGGGTCTTTTACATCCCAAATAAGATCTCCAATCATTAGGCTTCTCCGAATCACTTTGTACTTCTAGTAAGGACTTTCACATGCATCTTTCATATTGTTTCCAAATATCATCATTTTACCCTGATGTAGAATAGGAAAATAATACTGTTTAGAGCATTTTTCCAGCAAAGAAATAATAAACTTTTCTCAGCCACCTACTACTAGAGTGTGTTTCTTTCTGCCCCCACCCCCTGCCTGTCCCAGTTTTTTCAGGAAATTTGTTGACTGTGATAAATTTTTCTGGATCATGAACCGTAGTGATGCATAGGCATCACTGGTCAAAATATGTCTCTATATTCCTAATCCACTTAAGTATGAAGGCTGATAACGTTTGAGTATAGTTCTTAGGTAGACTGCTGCTTTTCAACATGATAGCAGTATGTAGAGATTGGTCTCCTGAAGAAAAAAAAAAAAAAGGCAAAAACCCAAGGACAGCCTGCAACCAGTGAAGTATTACAAATCAACCTGGCTTCATTTCTGTTAAACCAACCTTATCTCTCACTGGTTAACATGGAAAAGATTACAGTTTTAAATGCTAAAGATAAGTTAGTCAAGGGATCACCCTTTGTATTTGCTATTGTACTAACTTCGTCTGTTAATACTGGGAAAATATTAAACAAATAAGTCGTGCCCTAACCAGTGGTAAACAAAAGGGAGCTCCTTAGAACAGGTGGCTGTTACTGTGTGGGAATGTGACTGGAGCATGAAGTGAGGCAAGGTGAGTTAGGAAGAGTGGATTACATACCATACATATCAATAATGAGTGTGTTTTTTCCATTTATTTTCAATAAATCCATCCTCATGGTTGCCAATAAAATGGATATCAAATGACTGTGCATTTTTAGGGGAAGTTGTTTCTTGTGCCACATCCTTCTGTACTGGTCTTCCCCTAAGAAATTCCATCAGGAGGGCAATGTCATGGTAGTAAAAGTGACCGAGCAGCAATTACTACATTGAAAATACATTGAATAGTTTTGACCTTCTGTACTTTAGATAGATACGGAAAAAAAATCCTGATTTCAGTTAATTTTTGCAATTTGTTGAAAAGCATTCTGCCCATTGTTCATTGTGATTTCTTCCTCCAGAGTCACTCAAGTGTTTCTCAACCCCATCCATATTCTCTTGCTGAATAAAAACATAAACACCATAATACAAGTTTTGTAGCATGTATGATGCTACATGTTGGTAAAAGCAACCCTAAGATTTTAATAGAGGACTATTCATTTTCCAATTACTGTAAAAGGTTGAAAAAAATTAAGTTTTGAGATAAAAGAGTAAAACAAAAGTGAACAGAAAATTTTGCTTTGTGTCTCTTAGTTCAATATTTGGACATCCAGCTTTGCTGTGATTGCCACATACAATATTGAATGGGATCCTAATGTTTTATGTGGCACTAGGTATACTTTTTGTAATTTTGTAATACAAAAGATGTATCATAAACAAAAAAAAAAAATCCAAAGAGACTTTCATTAATATCATCTGCCTTTTAGCGACAGAAAGAAGTCAGTATCTGTCTTTTATCTAATTACACAGAGAGTAACTGCATATTTGAGGACTGGAGCAGAAAACATATCATGTGTCATTATCTCACCGAATCACAGAATTGCTTGGGTCAAAAGGGACTTCTTTAAATCATGTGGTCCAATGCTCCTGCCAAGGTGGGGTGTCCTGGGTTGTAGTATAGAATTTGCAGAAGTATTCTATCACCACCTTCATGAGCCGTTTGCTGAAGCAGTGTTTCCCAGACCCCTCCCCTTGGACTGTCTTCTGTTAATGGCCCATCAGGTGCCTTGCTGTATGACTCATAGATAACTGCCTCTGGGAGCAATCACTCGCTAATGGGCCATCAAGACTCTTCTGCATCACTCACCATCCCATTGTGAGATGCTCCGCCCAGGGGGAGGGAGAGGGGCAGTCTCACCTGGATATAATCAGGGATTTGAGCAGCCCCAGGAGGACTGAATTCCCAGAGGACTGGAGCTACCAGACCTGTCTACGGGACTGAGCGCTGCCGTGCCAGACATGTTGGAGCTTCAGTACGAGCTGGAGTCCAAGGCAGCAAAGTGGTATGCGACCATCGATATTGCCAATGCCTTCTTCTCCATTCCTTTGGCAGCAGAGTGCAGGCCCCAGTTCGCTTTCACCTGGAGGGGCGTGCAGTACACCTGGAACCGGCTGCCCCAGGGGTGGAAACACAGCCCCACCATCTGCCATGGACTAATCCAGGCTGCACTGGAGAAGGGC
>VZDJ01000622.1:126915-256525 GCA_008694505.1 Cyanoderma ruficeps
TGGACTGTCTTCTGTTAATGGCCCATCAGGTGCCTTGCTGTATGACTCATAGATAACTGCCTCCGGGAGCAATCACTCGCTAATGGGCCATCAAGACTCTTCTGCATCACTCACCATCCCATTGTGAGATGCTCCGCCCAGGGGGAGGGAGAGGGGCAGTCTCACCTGGATATAATCAGGGATTTGAGCAGCCCCAGGAGGACTGAATTCCCAGAGGACTGGAGCTACCAGACCTGTCTACGGGATCACTGCTTCAGGAAGACCACCTCATCTGGACTGCTTCCATCACCCGGATCAGGTTGTATTCTGACTCTGTCAGTGGTCTTTTGTATTACTGGATTTATTTTTTATTCTACCTTGTTTTCTTTTTCTCTTATTAAACTTTTTTTTTCCTGACTTGGAGCCTCTCACTTGGTTTGTTTTCAAACCACTACATGGGGTCACCTAGAGCAGGTGACATAGGAACTCATCCAGGTGGGTTTTGAATGTCTCCCAGGAAGGAGACTCCATGGCTTCCCTGGACAGCCTGCTCCAGTGACACAATCAGTGGAAATAAGTTCTTCCCTGTGTTGAACTGGAATTTTCTCTGTTTTAATTCATGGCTATTTCTCCTTGTTCTGTCTCTGTACACCACTGAAAAGATTCTGGCACCATCCTCTTGGCACCTGCCTTTGAGGTATTTATACACATTAAGGAGCCTCCCAGCCTTCTCTTCTTGAAACTAAACAGACCCATCTTCCTTGATCTCTCTTCACAAGAGAGATACTCCAGACCCCTCATCTTCTTTTTGACTCTTTTCTGGACCCTCTTCAGTAGCTCCTTGTCTTTCTTGAACTGTGGAGACCAGAACTGGACGCAGCACTCCAGATGTGACCTCACCGGAACTCAGTAGAGAGGGAGGAGGCCACACACTTCCTGATGCACCCCAGGATCCCACTGGCCTCGTTACTGTCTGTACATATAAGCCAGACATCCTTTGCTTACCTATAAGGATGTAATGGGAGATAGTATCAAACAGCCTCACTGAAGCCAGGGTAGACAAGATCCACTGCTCTCCCATCATAAGCCTGTCTTACCCTGCTATCATAAAGGCAGTGAAATTGGTCAAGCATGATTTACTCCTAGGGAATCCATACTGACTACTCCTAATTACTTTCTTTTCTTCAGAATTACTTGTTCCATCACCTTTGCTGGGATGGAAAGAGTCTGATGGGTCAGGAGTGTCCTTTTTGCCCTTTTTGAAGCTGGGAGTGCCATTGGCCTTTCTCCAGTCATTGGGCACCTCTTCATTTCTCCATGATTTTTAAAGGTGATGGAGAGCTGCAGAGCAACATCTGCCAGTTCCCTCAGTACCTGTGGGTGTATCCTATCTAGGCCCATGGATTTATGGGTGTTCAGTCCCCTACGCTGGTATTTCACTCAGTCCTCTACAAACAAGCAGAAATCTTCCTTTCTCCACATCTATTGTCATGGATTACTATTGGTTTTTACAATAACAATTAATAGTTCTTGAATCTAATAACAGTAGGACTTGGATAGGAAATGATCATTGCTTGCTGACTAGGATGGACAGAATCATTTTAGCATTTCATTAATTCACACTTACCCTTTTGTTAGTTTGGTATAAGCCTTGTACAATAAAAGTGGACATAAGTCTATTCTCACACAATAACAAACGATTAGAAGATATTATGTAGATTTTTGCTGAACATAACTATTTTTATTCTAAAAATTGTACATTGCTTTAGCAACAAAAGTTATCTTTTTTCACTTTTTCTAGCATGCATCTCCCAGATTTTCTTTTTCTTCTGTGAATCAAGATGCGTGTTTCCAGTATATGTAGTAAAGAAATTAGATTTCTTTTTAGCATACTTTGTCAATGTTATAGACAGCATGAAGTGGTATTTTTTGAGGTTTGGTCAAACATTTTACCAAGTAGAACTTGGTCATTCTTTAAATATTCATTTTCTGGAGAGATTGTTATGCCTGAGGAAATCATATACTAGAGTACAAGTGAGTTTTATTGATCTCCACAGTTTTCAATATGAGATTTTCAGAAGATTTTAGATGTTTTAAAGATTTGAGCTTCACAGAAGTCAACAGGGAAAAGACAGCATTATTCTCACATAGCAGTTCAGGAAAAAAAGGAACATGTATGAGTTATGTAAAGGTATTATGTATCAATCTACCCAAGGTAGTGCTGAACTACTTTTAAAAAATTCTGACTCACTGGAGCTTGATGATTTAGTCAAGCACAAGAAAATCAGTTGCCTCACCAGGAATGCAGAACCCCTAGTCTGCATTTAGTCATAATTTTGTCTAGAATTATCAATACAGAGTGCACTACTGTGCTAAGGAACTCCTGGTTTTGCAGTGTCTATGTCCAACAGAGCAGTGTTGAAAGTTCAGCTCAAGCAGCAGATTTTTACTTTAACCAGGCCACAGGTATTGGCACTGGTGCAAATAAAAGCTCTTTTTTTTTTTTCTATCTTGAATGGGATGAGAATCTAGTTTCAATCTGAGATACTTTTAAAGAAAATGGTTAAAGCCTGCCTTGTATAAGATGAAGAGGGAAAAGGACAAAAATTTCTATTTGCAGTTTAAACTCCCTTTTAGGAAACTTTATGGCTTTACATATAAAGTGTGTTTCCAAGTCCAGCAGCTGATAAAAAACTTTCCTAAATCCATTCTTCAAAACAGAAAAAAAAAAGTCAAATATTTCAATATTTTCATCTATTTTCAGGGGATGGATAAGAAGACAAAGTATTTTGCTGAAAACTACCACTTAAAAATACAGAGAGTTATGTAATATAGTAATGATAATGTGATAAACTCCCTTAAATATTTATCAGAGCAATTTGGAAGCAAAACTTCAGGTCTTATGGAAAGCATTGAAATAAGTCCTCATTTTCTTACAATGACATCCAACTACAAAAGAAAAATTTATGTCAAAATATGACTTCTTTTGATATACTTTGCACATCATTGATTCAATAAAGTTTAAGCCAAGCTGTCTGTACTTGGTTCTGCTTCCTAAGTGTTCAGTACCTAAGTTTCTGCTGAAAAGAGGAATTCTATCCACATTGCTAGCTGGAGCTACCAGGCCACACCAAAACCCTGATAAAAGGCTAAGGCTCTTGTTATCTTTTGCAGATACAAATCCATCCAGCTAAGCACTCCCGAAGAGGGCTGAGATTTTGGAAACATACTGATATTTTGGGTTGTTCTACTCAACTGCCCAGTGTTTGGACTACTCTGATGATTACAAAAAGCTGAGCTTTGAATCTTTACCCTGTCTGATAAGAGGCAGAAACTTAAATCCAGGTTTTATCATGCAATAATCTTCAGATTGTTGTTTATTCCTGAGAGGGTCTTTCTTAATGTTGTCTTTGGAGTTGTTTTGCTTTATAAATAATTAAATATTCAGTGAAGCAGAGAGTGGAATCTCTTGTTCCCACCTGTGCCCTAACCACTGAGTCTGAAAGTCCTTGTCTCCTTCTCTTTGTCTCAACAAATATTTAATTATTATCCCAACTGGAGTAATGCCAAGAGATTAAGGCTTTGCTATGATGCCAAATAGTCTGGTGAGTGGGACGCACCACTAATATGTTCTTTCTGTCTCTTCCACTCAGTGGCATGGAAAACAAACTTCTGGCGTGTCAAAGGACTGCCTGGTGGTGGAATAGGTGCTTCCATGCCTTTATTTTCCTTAAGTTTGAACATTGACCCCTGGGAAAAGTCTCACTGGAGTCAAAATGGAGCACACCTGTAAATATGTCAAGGTATCAACTGATATTTTAATTAGTAATGTAAAAATATAAGTGGATGTTATTCACTGTCAGATTATAGGCTATTTGGCATATAAATAAGCAAGAACATGTAAAACATAAAGCATCTTTATAGGGATGACAAAAGATTCCTAGCAAGACAGTAAACAAAGATGAAAATAAAGGCTGATACTGCAGAAAGGTGATTGGAATGACAGCTGGGAAATTAATGTAGCCTATATCTGTTTAAGAGAAGAGATGATGTTGAAAATAATAGATTTGAAAAGCAGAGGCAAATAATGAGGGAGATCAAGCTAAGTAGGAATATTTAAGGTTGTAGCAAGGTCTCTAGAATTTCAATCCTTTTTTATCTAGTGATGTTTTGTTGTAGTTTTTTGTTGTTTTGGGGGGTTGTTTTTGTTTGGTTTTGGTTCTACAACACAATATATTCATTTCTACCTTCAAATGCAGAGTTTTGTGGAGAGCTGGCACTATCCTGGTTTAGTGATTTCCAGATACATCCTTATATTATCAGTGTGTATAAATGCATTTTTACATGACAGTGAAGAGCAATGCAAGCCTGTCATTGAGTGTCATTATGTACATAGAATTGGAAGCAGTTAATGAATGAGATCTCCTGTTAATGTAATCTAAATTCAAGACCTGGCAAAGAAAAATCATTCTTTTTTCTTGGATGAATTGAAAATAGCTATGGAAAACTAGAGGAATGAAAAATATTAATTATCTGATTATATTTTTTAACCAATATGGATGAATATTATGACCTGAAAAACTGTTGGTGCACCTAAATCAGATTAGCCAGTATGTTTAAATTATCAATGTTTCCAAATATCCCATTGTCCAAATGATTTTACCATGCCTGGTCCTGACTTTAGTATTGAAATGTCCTTTACTGCCCTATTGTTTCAATTTTCATTGTTTGTTTTTAGCTACATTTAACTATTTTTAGCTTTTGCTTATTTCTAGTCACGTAGGCAATAATGTACATTGACTAAATTTGTGCCTGAGATCTCATGTAACCGCAAAGGTATTTAATTGAGAGTGCTAACATTGAAGAAAAAAACACATGAAAAATGGATGTGTTGAGACTTAGGTATCCACCCAGGCCCATTATCTTCACAGATAGTGCAGAGTGATCTTAACAATACATTCCTGTGAACAAAAGCTCTGCTTTTCCAAAATTTCCATTTGGAAGCAATGTGCCAGTTGTATCATAAGGAACTGGATAAGCCTCATAATCAGCAAATCTACTTAAGGCTGGTAAATCCCCAGCAAAGCAGAACTGCACTCAGGTCTTCCTTCCTCCTTACCACAAGTGAAGAGGACTGCACAAATCACAGTGCACTTGAATTGTGGTTCTGTCCTGTAACTTCTCTCCTAAAGGGATTGTGCACAGCAATGCAGTCTGGATGACTCCTGTCACCACAGAAATGAATACCAAAAGGAACCTGTCATTCTTCTCTACAGCATATACTTAAAAGTATGAGAAAAGCATAAAAGTAGGTGTTAACACTAATTATATCTGAAAACTCGTAAAGCTAGATGTGCTGCTTATGGAGATGACAAGCAAATATTTGTTTGCCCAAGATAAATTTGTTTTCTTGGTACTTCGTGTTTCTTTTGAGCTGTGTTACCCTTCTCAGAGATGAGGGCGGAACTAAGAACTCTAAACACAGGGAAATTATGTGGAAAAAATATCCACTTTGCTTTGTACTTAGTTTTAAGATTTCTATTCCCAAACAGAAATTCTAAGCATACAGTATTTAATGACAGTAGGGATAAACTGCTGCATTATTGCACAGAGAAAACCTGTGTCTAGGAGACAAATAATTCTAAGCTAAAGTGTTAGCTGTCTTTCATTATGGAGTGTGATAATGAAAGCATGTTTTGCAAAAACTTGCCTGTGTAGATTAAATTTCTACTTTGTATCCTCCAGGATATTGTCCACAGCTGAAATAGAAAAGTAGTCAACTGTTGTTTAGTGCAAGTATAGAAACATTCATATCATGCTCAGATCTGTATTAATTGTTCAGAAATTATAATGGAAGTACAGATATAGAACAACACAGTCATTGTGGTAAATATTTCGGTCCTACCTTCCTTTACAAAACTATTTAAAATGCACTCATGAATGTGCAATGTTATATTTTCTAAGTTAGACAGGGCCTGATGCTACCTGGCATCTACCAGATATAGAGTGAAAAATAACATACTTGTCTACCATACATCTGATGGGACTGATCACACCAGTTAGAACCAGTTAAACTCCTCTGTGCAGTGGGCTTTCAAATTCAAGCCCATTTAGCATCACCAGCTACAGGTTTTCTCTCTGAAAAAACTCTTTGTGTAAGCTTCCTTAGTGTTGATAATTAAATATTGTTTTCTACTGGGTTCTACTTTTTTATGAAATAGGATGCAGGATATCAACCTAAACGCATAGAAATGCTTTTCTTCTAACGTCTGTATTTTTGCATCAGAAATTCATTGTGTGGACTAATTAGTTGGAATTAGTAGTAGATTTTAACAGAAAATGCTTTCTTTAACACTTTTAATTAGAGACCTGTTCACTCCGAAGTTTAAACATGTCTGTGATGGAAAGTATCAACTTGGATGACTCACCCTTTTTCCCTTCCAATAGCGAATAAAATATATAGCATTAAAGTACCTGATTTGCCTTAGGGCTTAAGTCTTCTGCTTATTGAAGTTTTCCAAATTAAAATGTAGTATAATCTATCTTATTTTATGGCATTATAGTACACTGGATTTCTAGTTATTTCAGTGAGTACACAAGTCTTGACAGATAAAAATGATGTTGGTTTGACATCAGAAAATTTCATTTATCTACACTTAAATCTCACTGGATTTGTGAACTTATTTATGTAGATATCTCCTATCAGTAAAGTCAAAGCAGAAAAGACTGGGTATCCTGAGCCTAAGGCTATGAAATCAATCTTTCTCCTTTATTTTATTACCACTGCCTAATCTACGTTGAAAGTTAGATTGATGCTAGAATAAGATATTAATAAGACAATGTTGTATTTTAAAAGTGAACATCCATTTCAATTCTTCTATGAAATTCTGCTCTGGTGTGTTTCCCATGCAGCCCTACTGACTATTAAATGTGAGTAGTGATGATAGCACAGTAGTGGGTCTTTCACCATAAGAAATGGTCCTGGAAGTATATTCCTGGAATTGCAGTTAACCATTGGATGGACTCTTTGTCCAGAAACACAAACCTCACATTTACTTAGATGGCAGATGACAAACCACCCACTTCCCAACAAATTGAAGGCATCATGCAAGACTGCTGTGCAAAATTGCTGCCATGCATTTGTGTATCCAGTGCACACCTGCTGTGCTACCACTGAGACACAGCCTGACCTCCAAACTGCAGAGTACAAAAATCTAGCTGTTAACTCTGGATGTGTGCTTTACATGTCTGGGTAGGAGTCATGTCTGTAGCTCTGTGTGCTCTTTATAATAAAGTTCCTCTGCGAAAGCAGTGGTAAGGGGATTTCCTTCCTCCTGAAGACATTGATGAATGCTGCTGTATCATCAGTGTCAACAGCAGCTCATCCGGAAGGATCAAGGGAAGTTTTTTATTTATTTTTGGTTTGATTTTCACTTTGCATCTGATGCCAAGGTCTTTTAAACCTGGAATGAAACTATCTGCAGCCTCCCAGCAAACATATCCTTCCCTTTTCTTTGGTTTGTCTAAAGTAGCAGACTAATGTGGATGGGGAATGTGCAAGTTCATTTCAACATGCCTGTTTTAAACAAAAAGTCTACAGCTGCTGTGGATCTACTTCACAGTATGACTCTGTTCTTGTCAAAGGTGATAGGAGCTCTGACTCAAAAGTGTAGGATATGGCTCTAGATTGTTAATGTTACTGCCACCAGGCTGCCTGTTTAGTCTTGATCTGAATAATATGTGACAGTTTATCATTGTGATCCTTCTGCCAGACCAGACTGGGCAGGGGTCACTGCTTTCCTAAAGCACACTTATGTGCAGAAACCCTGCATTACGGGTCCTGCTGCTTCAGCATTGTTCATACCTTTAATCTCACATGAAGGTTAGAGGGGAATGAATGGAGCAGCTCCCTGGGCTCTGTGGGGAAGCTTCTGGGAAATTCTTAATCAAAATTAAATCAAATAGCTGTTTGTAAGCAATATATGACGTACAGAGATCTAAGCAATAGTAAACCACTTATTTTCCTACATGGCAGAGTGTTTTGTAGTTTATGTGGAAATCTTTTAAGGAACTGAAAACATTCTGAAGCTTCAGTCAAGCGTAAAATTTCTAAACCATCCCCTTAATTTCTCTATCATATTTCTTTGCCATTCTTCCTCGTGTGTTGTTTCTGCAGTGTCACTTGAAGACTGTCACCTTTCATGTGGTTCACATTCCACTGCCAGCAACTGATGAGGAGTTCCTTGGAAAAAATTTGCTCCATCAAATTGTGCTTTACTCTTTCCACCTTCCTACATCAGAAAAATCAAAGAAAATAGGCCTTAGAGAATACTGCCACTGTTAATTGTTTTGTTCAGGGCTTGATGAAGGGATTTTGTTCAGGGTCTTTAAGTCCTCCTTCTAGTCATGGTTGAATGTATTTGCTACCTCTTTTTCCTTATTTTATGCAATTGGCATGACAAAGAATGCAATAAAAAGGCAATAATAAATATACAGGTTTTCAGATCAAATGTGGACATGGTTTTCTCTGGCATTAAAAAGAAATTAAAATGCATGCACAGAGAGATTGCTTTTCATACATGGGTGGTGTTTTTCTAGTCTTGAAAATCCTAGCTACATATGCCATTTGTAGTTGAGCTAACCTAAGACCTCGATGTCAGGTATAGCTGTAGAGCATAGTCAATTCTTGGATTTTCTTTACTTCCTATCTGAGGAAACTGCATATTGTACCTTAATTATGTCAGGTCCTGAATGTAAAGACTAGGGTCATAAGCTGAAAACTGTAATTTTTTACATGATTACATATGCTAATGTCAGCAGTGTAAAAGAAAGAGTGTATGCATAGTTTTGTGTTCATATATATGTATATATAGTAAAGATGATAATTTAGATTGAAAAATCAGTGATTAGAAAAAAAAGAGAGCTGTACCTGGAAGTGTCCCACTGGTTCAATTAAATGAAATTGTTTCCTGAGAAGTAATTTTCTTAGTTTTATTTACATGTAAATATTTTATGTGTGCCGTTCATGTTATACCATGGGTTTGAAGTATGAAGCCAAACTGATTCTTTCTACTAGGTTAGCTTCATTCCATACATGTGTAGTTTGTTGGGCTATCATTCAATATTTAAGTCTTCTTTAAGCACCATGATCTCTTCTAAAGATTTTGGGTTTACTGCGATACAGTGGAAACATTCACTCATAGATCAAAGTAATGTTAAGACAAATGTGAGGTTCCAAGGGCATTTTTGTTAAAGCACTAAATGGTGTTTCAAATCCTAGTGGATGACTGGGTTTAAGATATTTTTCTCTAGAAGGTCATTCCTGATATGACATAGATAAAAGCATTACAATCAGATACAGTATTTGTGTACACTATTTGTCTTTGCTTAACTAAAAGTAGTTTTAGAATAGATTCAGATTACCTGGGACAGATTTCTGCCTGGGTGCTCTTTTTCACAGATTGTGTGGATTCTACTTGAATAGAAATTTAGTGAAATCAGAAACACTATTTCAAAACAGCTATAAATCCACAGAAGCAAAATTTAAAAATTAGTATAAACAGCTTATCATGTATAAAAATATAAAGAAAATGGAGCATATTAGACTTTTGTAGCCAGTCTCTATAAACACAAAGGCAAAACACTGAAGACTAGGGTGTTTATGCATAATGTTATTTTCCTGTTCCTGTGAAGTGATTGTTCTGTGTCCGTGATACATATATATAGTATAAATACTATATATATTCTTGTGTGAGAGAGATACATCTCTTCATTTAGAAGGGAAAAATAATTTTATTAAAGACTATATAAAATAAAGCACCTTAGTGTTTTTAAAACCTCCTTATGAAATAAAATAAAAATTAGCAAATTTGTGGAAAGAAGCAAAAATTATTTAAGAATTTTCTTGGGAAAATTTGACATTCTGAAACTTCTCATAAATGTGTTTCACTTCTGCGAATTAAATGCTCAGACAAGCTCTGAATTTTTTCTTCCATAGTAAAAAAATAGCCACAAAACATTGAAAAAATGAAGATTCAGATCTGTACTGCTTGGACATATAAGGCTATTTTCTTGTATGGAATTTAATTTTAAGTAGAAGCAAGTAAGAAGATTATATTTTCTTTAGTGCTATCATAGATGCATAATGAAAGCTTATGCTAGATAAAGGAAGCAAAAAATTGCATCTGACCAGCTACTACATCTTTTTTAGCCCTGGGACTTGTTTTCAGATTCTCAGGCATTGAAATTGTATGGGTGAAAGCTGGTGAACAAAACATTTAGATTTTCTGAGATTGGTGAGAATGCACTACTGCTTTTGTCTCAGAGGTTAAAATTTCTGTAAAAACCTATTTGGTATTTTCCTGGGCTTTCACGGAGAAGGAGAGGTAGCACCCAAAATGCAAAGTTGCTTTAACTGCCTTAGTTAAAAACAATAAGGGTCTGGTGTAAAAAGATTCTGAGAAAAAAGAGAGAGGATCTTTGTGAAGGGTATCATGGCATCTGCAGGAGGAAATTAAAAACTGAAGGGAAAATTTACTATTAATAATTTTATGTTCTTGCTTATTAAATATGAACGTGAGACTTACAATTATTTTCCTTTCTACATCAGACCTATTTGTGGCTTCGGTTTAGAGTGTCAAACAATTAGTTTGACCTTTCTCTTTCAATGGGGTATTTTCTAATCTTATGTCTGACAAAAATGTGAGCACAGCATTCATTTATATGGATCAGTTCTGACTGTGTTGACCAACTTCAGTCATACATTAAGGACACTAAGATATGGAAGACATTATTACATAAAAATTGCATTTGTAGGCAGTTAGATGAAGCTGGAGATTCTCTCCTGGGAGATGCCTTGAACAACCTCTTTTTTGAAAAAAAGACTTCAGCTTTGGTGGATACTGAAGGACTCACCTGTGATAAAATGCATCAATCTCAAAAACTCCTTCTGTTCTTATTTTTCTCTAAAATCATTTTAAAGAAACAAAAATTACTCTAGTAAATTTGAAGGTTAATATAAACTCAGGCAGCTTACATTCTGTGTTTCTTCAGAGTTTTATATCACAAATTTATTGCTCACCGTTTGCATTAGCAGGAAACATACACCAGTGAAAAAGCATCCTTTGATAAGAGGAGCATAGTCCTACAAGAGATTCTTAAATTTCTTTTTTTTTTTTTTTTGTAGTTACTCCACTCTGGTTCAACTGGTATGTTTAAAGTTAATGTGTATTAGTATATATAGTTAAAACTGGCATCTGTTTTGTTAAGGCTTCTGAAAACTTGCTTTATTAGGGGAGGGAGGAGAGTCATGACACGTACAACTTCTATTGATGTTCCTATAACAAATCAAAATTTATTTATGTGATCTCGAGGTTTTCTGGTATTTTTCATCCTGTGCATCCTTTTTGGGTTGGTTCTTTTTTTAACCAAGGCTTTAATTTTATAAGAATACATATGTTCTAGTCATTTGATACACAGACACCTTTTGTCATAAGTTGTTAGCTTCTAGTTCAGAAAGTGATTGTCCTGAAGAGAAGTCAAGGAATTATAAATATACTGAAGTTTTTCATATATTCCAAGAGAAAGTTAATGATGCCTGGTCACTGTTTTATGAAAATATTATTCAACATATTAAATGGAGAAAATATACTCAAGAAGCTTGCATGTAGCTGTTGTATCAGAAGCTAGTTTTTAATATTTTGATGATATAATTTTCTTTATTTTATGACTGCTGACTCTAAAATATCTTCATGAAGAACTCCTGCCTTTGGAACTAAGGTCATCTTTGGGTGCATTGTGCCTTTTCATCCCAAGTAGCTTCACACTTATCTAGGAATGCACATTCAGATAATGCTTTAGGGAATCTCTTGCCTTTGTTGTGCAAAATATATCTCTTACTGATGATTCTGTCTTCATAAATACACTTTAAAAATTGCCATTGCATGATCTTCTCAGTCATATTCATTTTTGCATATTACAGAAAGATTTAGTAAATGACCATATAAATTAAGTGTGAGACAAGACCTATCTGAGGCCAGCATTCACCTTATTGCTTGGCTGAATTAAGTGGTTGAAGCCAGTATTAGCTTAGATTGCTAAAGCCATATCTGCTACAAATAGAGTTTGATTTCTCTGTGTTGTGATCACCACATTATCTGAAACAGGTGACCAAACTGGAAACTTCTACGGTATAAAACAAATTGCTCTTAAAGATTAAATGCAGCTTCTAAAGACCAAATTTGAGATATGACCGGCACAGATTTGAGACATGGCCAATAACAGAAGAGATCCTGCACTCTGACACTTGGGTTATATCTGTTTCTATATTTACTTTTACTGAAGTCAGCATAAGTTATGTTATTCCATCTGAACACTGTTCAAAACTGAGAGGCCACGTACACATCCTTGACTGTCATGTGCCTTAGTGAAGGATTAATGTAGACTTCTGGAGTTCCAATTAAGAAAACAAAATAACCATGGCGGGCTTACCAGTGCAAAGCTCCATGGGCTTGGTCTTCCACCTGAATTTATCTCACTGTAAGAGCAATATGCATAAAAGTGCAAGACACCATCTTTAGGCATGGGAAGACAATTCAGCCATGGCACAGAGAGATCCAGTTCAGATACCAAAAACTCTTCATCAGGATGAGTTTGGAGCTGCAGCAAGGGCCTTGTAACAGGCACACATCACAGTAATGTGAACTTCAATCTTTCACAAGAAAATCACAGCCACCAAACCTTTTTGCAGTTCATGCCCTGAAATCGTAACTGCTATCTACTGCATCAAAATTTTTATCCTGACAGTTGTATATAAAGGAGGAATCCTGACTGTTAGGTTTTACTCTTTGTTAAGGAACAGTATATTTATTCTGTTTTCCATCTCTAACTTATTTCAGTTTCTTTGGTTCCTCTTTAAGTTTTCTGCATTTATATTAAGTTTGGTGGAAGGTTTTGCTTTTCTTTTCAATTGTTTGTTTTGGGGGAGGACTGTGAGTTTTTCNAGCTAAAATGCAGGTTGTAAAGATGACCCTGAAAGGATTCTGTTGGAGGAATCTTCCCTATTGTTCTCGCATACCCTCCCTTCCTCTCTGTTTGTAATATTATGCTGTTTTCCGGTTTGTTCTGAAGGCTTCCTTGCATCATGGAATGCCAGCAGGAAAAGCAAGGCTTCCTTACAGAATGACAGTGGCAGATGACACTGACAATATCATCAGCAATAGCAGTTGTGATGACAGTGTCCAACTCTTTGGAATTAGGGTTTTGAAAACAGAGTAGGGTTGTGCTGTGGAAGAAAGATGTGAATGTGAGTTGAATTTTCCTTTACAGACCCCTCCCAGGAAGGCTATGGGAAAAAACAGTGTCTGGTTGTAACCCTTCTGCACTGGAGCCAGGGAGGATTAAAGGTAATGAGAGGTGCGACTGACCCACATGCAACTTAGTTATTGTTCATTATCATTGTGTTGTTCATTATCATTGTATAATCATTCTGTTACCAGAATAACAGAATATTTGGAGCTGAAAGGGACCCATGAGGATCAACCAAGAGGCAGGAAGCTGAACACAGTTTCTAAGTTTTGCATTGATCTAGCTTTTCTCTCTCTTCAGATTTACTTTTTTTTTAAGTTTATTTTCTGGAGGATATAGATTCACCAAAATTGCACAAAATAAAAATAAATTAATCCTGTGTTCTCTCCAGATTGTTTATAGCATGAAATTATCCTTCATCCTCTTTCTTCTCATTCTTTTTGTGTTTTTCTTTTTAATTTCTCACCTTTTCTTGCTAGATGAAAGTATTTGGGAAATGACAAGGAGTTTGGCTTTTCCAGTGTGTGCCACTGAGGTCCTGAGGGATATACTCAGCTACAGACTTAACTTCTTGCACCCCCACTGAATGTATATCATTCATCTGTAGCTAATGAGTGAGTGCAAGATGCACATCTTATATGCACGGGTTATTACTAATTTGTGGGCTTGCCTTTATTCTGTGAGCAGATGAGCTCTTGATATAGGAATCTGCTTTCAGGATAGTAGGGGATGTGTAAATATGTGATGGGATTTCCCCACATGGAATTTGTATTTCTTGTGTCCACAAATGGCTTCAAAATCTTGAAAGATGAGATTGCTTGTTATGGGAATTTACAATGTTTGATTTTTTGTGATTGGGTCCTGTTAAGGATAATGATCAGGGCTAGCTAGTAGTTTTCTTCTGCAAGACTGAAGATGAGATAACTGCCTTTTTTTTTTTAATCTAACTGTGCTCACCAGCAGAGAGATACAACCAAAACGATGCTATATAAATACTGTGAAGAAGTAAATAATGTGCTAGTTAAAATGAGCACAATATGTGGGTCTAGCATACAAAACTGATTTCTCTGAAAGTTATTTTCAACTCTATTTGAAAGTCAGGATGAATGACACATTGCTGGAATAAACACCACATCTTGCCTGCTTATGTAAGTTTTCTAGTATGGAGACACAGAAAGTTGTTTGTCTACTTGAAGAGACGTGCTACCAGTGCCACTGGCTCCACTCCCACTGACTGTGTGACACGGGTAGAATTCATGGTGCATGGGTTTTGGTCTCAGGCAAATATGCAACCATCCCCCTCTATTCTTCCTCAGTTCCTGGGCTCATTGACTATTTACACAAGCTTCCAAATTTGCATATAAATTCAATACTTGCTGTGGAAAATCACAGCTGAGTCACCCTGAATATATTTGTACTTGGGCACAAATGTTTTAGCAAATCTTCAGCAAACTAATAGGCTAAAACTGAGTACTGATACCATAACTACGTTGCTCTTGGAAGTGACTAAGAAAATGTCGGCCTAAAATGAGCAGAAATTATATTCTAGGTATTATTTATAGCTAACATCCCGTCCCTCCCACCCCTTCCCCCCAAAAAAAACCCAAACAAAAACAAACCCCCCAAATTAACCAAATCGAACCAAAAAGCTAGAGGGAAAAAAAGTGGGAAAATAAATTAGATGTTTTAAAACAATTTCAGTCAATTTCAAAACAAAATTTGTCAGCATGGTTCTAGAGAAATGCTTATTTTGGTGCTTCCTGTGAGGTTCCCTTATTTTTTGTGTAGCCAAGCTTTATGCAAACCAATTTTCTGGTATTTCTATCTATCCACCCAGAGGATATGGCCAAGTGATATTACACTCTGATTTTCTAATTGGCCTATAAAATTTTACTTGTATGGTGTGATTCGGTAATGAGATCTGCTTCAGGTATTTAAGGTGTATAAACACAATCCTTAGGTAACGCTTTGGTCTCTTTTGTGTGTGAAGCAGACAGACATGCTCTGCAAGGGGTTTGGATTGGAGACATCCAAATTTCACTTTTGAATGGAAGTAGTAGCATATTTTCTAATCTCATCAACTGCATGTCAAAGAAAAAAAACATGTCACTGTCTACTCCTACTAAATAGGCTTCTCTTAAGGATGCAGAAAAACAGGTAATGTGAAGTTCTGTGGAAAATAAAATAAGGGAGAAACAGGATTCACATATAAACAAGACTTTGTTACAGCTCCCAGCAATTAGGAAAGGACCTAGTGCAATTATAACAATAACTCTGAGCTGCATTGTGCATGTAGCCATTTGTGGGTTAGTTGCATGTCCCATCACTTCCCTTGCTCTAAGGTCCACATCCATGTGTTGCATGCTCTTCATGGGAGTTCTGTGAGAGAAGTGTTTGTGTAGTTTTTCTCCTACCAATATCTTTATTTGTGTCCTCCATGTCTCTTCTTCTACTACAAAGGGTGAGACAAATTTTTCCTTTCCGTGATAAAAGAAGACACTTTGCCTTTGCATCTAAAAACCTGACTGGCACATAAACCAACCATTTTGTGTAGAGATAAGACACATGCCATCACTTTGTAAGTTACCACTTCAGGGTTTACAGATTTTTGCTGGATTTCTTGCTCCTTTAACCAAGAAAAATCTACTCCTCTCCGGCATTTTACAGGTAAGGTTTTCTGCAGTAATCAGGCTCACTGCATTTGTAAGTGTGTAAGACAGCCTGTGTGTTTTATGGTTTTGGACAGTCTTCTTGTACTAGATGAGAATGAGAAGTCTAGGAAAATCTTTATTCAAGTATCAGTCAAAACTGGAGCAGAAAAAATTACTGTTGGTAAAAACAATCCTGTGTTTTTAGAGATCCTGGGATCTCTAATTAAATGAGAATTAAATGAATTAAATGAACCTGGACCTTTGTATTACCTTCTACATCTCATTACAAATCTTCTGCTAATTCTCTATCTCTATATAGGGTGCCCGAAATCCTTGATTTCATATAGTGAAAGCTGTGTGCTTGGGTCTGCCTGTAGTCACCAGTTCTGAAGGACACAACACAACCTACCTGTGTAAACTGCAGAGGAGTCCCTATATTAAATGTGTAGAACAGCCATGCATGCACAGTGTCTTTCATTCAAAGGTTGCTTGGTAAAACATCTAGGAACAGGGCAGGCTGTGCAGCTGGGCTTGTCTAAGGATGCCAGATGTAGTGTGAGAAGACAGCATGGCCAAGTTTGTAGAGCAAGGCTGTGTTTGTAGGGCAAGGCTGTGCCTGACTAGGTGAGGCAGCTGTAAATCCCCTGTGTTGCCTGTGCCTGCCTCCACTTCCAAAGGAGCATGTACTCTGACGTGCCTTCTAAGTCAGTATCAGATTTGGTGGCTTCAGGTTCGTTTGCCATAAAGGCAAAAAAATTCCGGTGCTTTGAAACTGGAATGTTTAAGAGCTGACAGTCTGCCATTGATTGCAACACAGTTCAGTGCAAGGGTGACACTTTGAAAGGGATGTTAGAGAGCTCAAAGCAGCCCTGCTGGAAGGCAAATTCTCAGGGGCAGCTGGCAGACAATACATATTAACTGAAAATTTAATGAATGCTTTAGCCTATACAATCACAGAAGACACATGGAGGAGAGATGAAATGATAGGCATATTTTCTAGTGAAGAAAACGGAGTGCAACTGAAGTAACTAAATTAGGGTAATTTAGGGTAGAGTTCTCTGCTATTTTTTGTCTCACTAAAAGGGGCTTAGTCTTAAGTAGTGAAGCTGTCTCTAGGCTCACAGCCTTTAGACAACCAGTGTTAAAATTCATTCAACTCATGCCAGACATGATAGAGGAAAAGGCAGGAAGCAGCCAGCCTCAAGGATGGGGCAGAAGCTGTTCCCAAAGTTCCCAAACTGTGACACAGTCAGGCTTGAATTTAGTGCTGAACAGTGTAACCAGGCACTGGGGTTGCTGAGGGGAATAGGGCAGGAAATGGGAGATAAACTTTAGCCACAATTATCACAGGTCAGGGAAATTCTTAGGACAGCTAAATAATCTGTAACTTGACCACATACCAAGTGGTGTCTTGGGAACATCAAATGTTGTGAGGTGTGTTTAGCTTCCTAAAAACCTATATATTATCCCTGTGCTGCTCTCATGCCTGTACTATACAGCTGGGCTACACAGACAGGCATTAAGCAAGTATGAGCAACAGCTAAAAACTGTTAGCTAAATTACTTGTATCATTGCTGAAGAAATTGTCTTTGCAGTCAAAATTAATGAGAATTTTGCTTTTGTGTCTGATGTTTTGGGACTGATGACCTGTGCTTATCTTTTCTTGAAAAAATTAAAAGAACTTCACTTTTCTCATGAACTGCCATCCAGGTTCAAATAGGCACTGTGCAGATGCAGAAGAGAAAGACAAATACAGTTCCAGACTAGGAATGGTATGTGTTTGTGTCTGATCCAGTGAAGTAATAGTAATTCATGTCAAAAGGGATAGTTTATTGTGACAAAAGAGGACAGAAGTTTCCTGCATGGCTGAATTATGTGAGACTTTTTTAATGATAATGTTAATTACTGCAGCCTGAAAGAAAATTTTTGGTTGTAGGCAAGTAAGAGTGGAGAAGAAAATTACTGTCCTCTATCAGCTACGTAATAAAAAGTATAATTCTGAAAAGTATAATTGTTTATAAAGGGCTCTGTGTAATCTGTTATTCTTTTACTCAGAGGGATGGGTATAAGTGACTCAGCAAATTGCTTCTGAAAGGAAAAAAGTTATGTTAGAATGACCTGTTGTTTATCAGATACTGGGTATGTAACTTGTAAGCATCTGGAGATGAGCTGGTTAATCAGAAACAGTCAAAAGTGGAGAAATCCTTCAGCTGAAAGGTGAATAAGGTTTTATTTCTAACTTTTTTGGAAAGTGAGGTGGGTTGATAGTAAAAGCTGTCATTGGTGCACTTGGAAGTATGTGCAGTCTGTTGTGAAACCAATATGCAGTCATCCTTTAGGATCCTAGAGCTTGCTTTGGCTGCACATGGGAAAACTCCAGTGTGATAATAAAGAACAAAGTTCACTTTCTGGGTTGTTTTGTGTTAAGTAATGGACTGAAAACATTGCAGAGTGAAAGATGGTACAGGACTTTCCAAGCAATCATTTCCCTTTTCAAGACAGCTTCCATTTTACTTTGTTCCTCTGAACTTACAGAGACTGCAAGCCAGAGAACTGAATACCAACCTAAATCTATTTCATAAGTGTTTACCTACGTGGTGTTTCTGAGTGTGATGGTACAAATCCATAGATTAGGATCCCTTTGAAAGTTGTGGAATGAATGTCAGTGTATTTTACAGGCGTCTAATCAGTCTGTAATCATATTGCCACTGCTGAAAAACAGGAGTTTACCAGTGTACCAGGATAACTCTTTTCTGCTGTTTTACAACACCCTATATTTGTTTGTACCAGTCTGAAAGAAAAACATGAATATTGAAATGTGATAGCTCAATAGAATGCACATCGAATGCATACATAGAATACTCCTCTGTTCCCTGAACTTGTGTCTGCAGGTGGCCACTAGCCAGTACTGAGCAATATTATGACACCAATGAAACTGCAAGAAAATTCTTTTCAAGGACAGTGTTCTAGGTTTAAGGAATTTGTGATCAGGAATTCCCTTAGGCAACAAAAGCATTAATCATGTGAGTGAAGGCTATTAGTCATCAGTTTCCTTCCTTGAGTTTGCCTAAATTCATTCCAAAACATCATGAATGTGTGGTACTTGTAAGGTTGTATGCCTAGAGGCTATCCATTACTGAAGATGATCTTGTTTGCTTTGTTCACCTTGCATTTTCATTTCATACAAATGTTTTCTGTGAAGAGGTAAGGAACAGTCAAGCTCTACTTTCTTTCTCCCTTCTACCCATTGGTTCCTAGATTTCTATTATGTCCTTTTGTTGGCACCCTCTTATCATACCTGCCATCTCTTCATAATGATAATTTATAATCTCTTTATAATAGACTAAATAATCTAGTCTTCATTCATTCTCTGTCTGAAGCTTTTAGAACTTGTCTAGTTGGCATTGATGATCTTTGCTTTATTTCCAATTCTATAGGACCTACTGCTTTCCCTTCAGGTTTTTGGCACAAAATGGGTTTATAACATGGCATATTATTTTCTCTTTTTTTCTGGTATTTGTTGAACCTTGGTTTTCTCTTTTGACTATTGATTAGATATTTTCATAGAAAACCTTATCTTCTCCAAAGATATTTGTTTTAGCTGGAAGCAAATAAAGCATTTGGATTTAGAGTTGGGAAGCCTGATTCACTACTGTGAAATAGATTGTAACCTGGCAATTTTGTCCATTAGGAAAGGAGGAGGAGAACAAGAGTTGGAAAAGTTTTCTCCCCATTCTTGGTTGTGGCTGGAGCCAGAGGTGGTAGGGTGACACTTCCCACTCTGTTTTGTTAGGGTAGCTGTGCTGTTATGTTTCTCCCAGCCAGGTGAATTTGGGGACAGAGAGGTTCTTAGGAGCAGTCAGACAGCACTGACTCGGCAGGAACAGAATGAATTCCTTTAAAGCACTGCCCTCACCACCATTTTCCAGGTGTACTTTTAAACCATTTTGCTTTGAATGCTTTCTGAGTTCCTGTGTACAGCACAATGCAATGGAAATTTCCCTTGATATTCTGTCGAAAATCCCATTTTTAAAACACACAAACAAATCCAAAGAAGATCTTTGGATATTTTTGGATATTTGGAATATAACACAATATTTTGCCTGGAAGACAGAAAAGCTGACCCCTTGCTGGCCACCTGGAATATTCACATCAGTTTTATTTTTAGTCTGCTGGAAAAAAAATGTGTGCAGGCGGTTCATACAGGAAAGTGGGAGGGAAAATATTATTTGCTTGACTTTTTCTCTGCTTTGGAACGAAAGAATCATAATTCTATTTTAATTTAAACATATACATATTTATTCTAATGTCTGTGTCTTTCTATACACATGACTGTTGCCACCAGCTCCTTAACACTTTGATTTTTGAGTAATACCTGTGTAGATTTTGAGTACTTATCATTGGACTTTCTTGGGTTTGGTCCATTGTCTTCCTTCTAAGGAATTCAGATAATCTCCCAAAGATATCATTATTAAATAGCATTATGTTCAAAGATGTTAATGGCCATGATTATTAGAAGTTTTGATCTGAAGATTCCCGGAGGTTGTGGTATGCCCATTGCTCATTTTCCTCCAGTTTGGAAGATGGCAGTGAAAGATCTTTGGAAATGATGAGGAATTTACCTACGCGAATGTCATGGGAATTATCATGGGGAGTAGTTGTCAACATCAGGCTCAGGGTGAGCCTGCAGGGTGCCCTGTTAGCCCAGAGGGGAAACAACATCCTGGGAGCCTGAGCATGGCCCTGCCAGCCATAAGAGAGGGGATTATCCCCTGCATTCAGGGCTTTGCAGCCTCATCTGCAGTGATCGGTGCAGCTCTGTGCCCCACAATTTAAGAAGGTTGTCAAGCACTGGGACAGGCTTTCTAGAAAGATGGACGATGCCTCCAGCCTGTCAATGTTTAAGAGGCTTAAAGAGGACACTTAATAATATGCTCTAAATTTTGGTCAGCCCTGAAGTGGTCATGGAGTTGAGCTGGATGATCCTTTCAGGTCCCTTCCAACTGACACTAGTCTATTCCATTCCATTCCATTCCATTCCATTCCATTCCATTCCATTCCATTCCATTCCATTCCATTCCATTCCATTTATTCTGTTCTCCCTGTGTCCTTTGCATCACTTCTTCTTAAAAGCGTATTTAAATATTTGGACACACAAGCTATGTTTAGAACCTGTCCATGATCGTAAGATAAGTTTTAGGAAGAGGGCTTACATACCATCATCTGGTAAAAAAGCACATTCAGGTGTTCAAAGGAGTCTTAGAAGACAAGTTCCCCAGTAGAAGAAGCAATTACTTCCCAAGAAGTAATCTAGTGTTGAGTTTAGAAGCCCTATTTAATGACATAGGCTTCTGTTCTGACCTGAAGGAGACTATGTAAGCCCTAGGACTGTAAGACAGTAAGACAGGACTAAGCCTATACTTAAACCTGACAGTATGGGTCTGAGGACTGTACATGTTTTGAGTCTTTGAATTTTAATATTAAATTGCAACTGGTGAAATGAGATTACACTGNCAGTGGGAGGATTTGGATTTTTTAATTGTTTTGGGACTAGATTGAATCTGGATTCTATTTTGTCTGAGTTTCTCTTGGGAAAATGAAATTAATTTTATTTTATCTTGAAGAGTCCCCACCTGTAAATATGTTAACATCTTGGATTTCAGAAGTATAAGTGATAAAGTTTCATTTAAAGGCACTTATTTTGGGTTTAGGCAGAAAGCTTCACCTGACTTCATGTTTCATGAAGGGAGTGACATCAAACCTCAGTTCTTTCCATGATTCAGTGATGCCTTGTATTATCTATGAACAGTCCTGAGTATCAGCTGAAGCACATCAGTCTGATATTTAATATAAGATGATGAAAATATCCTTCAGTATCATGACTGAAAGATAGTTTATAGGATTAAAAGGCCAGGGTTCTTTATACACAAGTGCCTCAAGGAACAGAATGCCATTGTTCTGTGAGCTGCATAAGGACCCATCAGTCCTAGATGATTCTGAGCATGGAGCATGGAAGTGTAGTGTCCACGTGCTCCTTCACCCTTTCACTTTGCTCTCTTGATGCTTCTTGGGCTACAAGCATCTTTATTTTTCTTGTATTAGGAATTGCTCTGCAAATACTACAAAGAAAAGGTGATCAAGTTTGTAGTTAAATAAAGAAGCTCTAGTCTTCTCAACACTGACATTCTTCTCCATAGTCATCAAATCCAGATTTAGGACTCCAAAGGAGTCCATGGTTGTCACATGTTGTCTGTCTGTTAAAGAAGCTGAGAAAGGACAATAATAATAACAGCATTTTATACCGGAGGGACTTTAACTTTCTTTTTCTTGAATCCTAGAGGAAAATTCCGCTCCTGAATAGATCTTGACTTCAGCTGCAGGCCATTATGGTAGAAAATCTTTTATTTTCAGTGTGAAATATGTGCTGTCTTCCTATAAAGAACTTAAATTTCATGACAGCAAAAGTTCCTTGTTAACAAATACTGCACTAACAAAACTGTTTATAGAGTGTATTTTATGTTTTTCCTAATGGCTCCAGTTTTTACTTCTTGTCTTCTGGAATAAGAAATAGATATATAGTGATATTAATCTTCAGTGTATGATGCATCTTCTGATCCAGGGTCATCTTTGGAAATCCTGGATGGTAGATTTTCACTTTTCCTTTGTCAGGGACATGTTGTTATTTTAGTGGGCAGATCCTTTCTGTGTTCTTTTAATTTGTTTATGTTTTATTACATATAGCAAAGGAAAACGCCTTTTTGGACACTGCACTAGAGAAACAACAGTGGAAACAATAACTGTCATTAGGTGTAACCATAGGTAGCTGCTGGAAAAGAATGAAAGAAAATAGTAAGAGCACAATCAAACACAGTAGAAATGTCACCAATGAATGCAAAAAAAGCTACACCAGCAGCAGCGTGCGTGGTATTTTAATGTCCATTTTAACTCAGCAGCATTGTTCTTTAGTTGCTGCTCAAATCCAGTAAAAACATTTGGAAATGAAAATCCATTTGCCTAAAGTAGTTCTGAGTGGAAAGCCTGCTGGAATGATCTGGGTGGTGCAGATTTGACACTCAGAGTTTAACCCTTCTGCCCCACAATTACCACACTTCAGTAAAGTTGTGGCAGCAATTCACTTTACCACCCTCTGCTCCTTGATCCAACTTGTGCAACTCCAAGATTCTAGGACTCTTTGGAGCTACCTGAGGAAAGTTATAAGAAACAAATATCTCTAAGACCAGGAGATGTTTAACCATGGCCCATTTGCCTCAGATGCTCCCCTACCAACAATGTGAAATGTTCAAATAGCAAAGGCATTGCTTTCATGTCTGTGGATTACCTGAGGTTTGCATTACATAAGGAAAATCCTTAAGAAGCTCAATAAACCAGATGAAGGCTGCTTTGTTTTGCATAGCAGCTACAGTTGCACTGAAGAATTTGGACCTTTGAGACAGTGAGTTTTTAAAGGTAAACAGGGTGAGCACTCACCCTCAATGGGGGTAACCTGTGTTCACAGACCTGTTCTGTTCTCTAAAATCCCATTTGTGGGAACATAGCCTACTCTCTTCTGTTCTGCAGTGGTAAAAGAGGAGAGGCAATACCTTGTGTGGACTATTGGATGTGAGGCTATGATGCACTGTCATGCCTGGAGATCCTCTGGCTCCCACTCTGTGTCCTTAGCAGTAAATCTGACCTCATGAGGTAGCAATTTGGGAATGTTTGCTATCTGTATGATAGCATTATCTGGTATTGTAGCATGCAATCAATCCATAAACATGCTTCTCTTCCTTTCAAAAGCTGCTCGGTTACTCATTTACACTCAGGATCATCATAGTTCATATTGTCATGGGTTTGGAGATAATTGCGCAACAGTTAAAAGGTCTTAGCTGTGTCAGTGGCAGAAAACATTGCTTCTGTTTTCCTTAGTCTTCCAGGTAACAAACACACTTCACTTATTTTTACTTGTCCAAACTTAGAAACTAAGACCAGAGCTTTCCCAGTAAGTCACTATATCACGGGGTGGCCACCATTGTTTCTGGGGAATATTGTTCTTGTGGTGCAGAAGTCCTGACTGACTGCCAATATCTTCCTCCTGAGCATGAGCTAGTAATTGGAGGGAAAAAAGTCTCCAGGCACCATCAAGTGTATACTGCCTTAAAGGAGATATCACATAAAAGCTAATTGCAAATGAATATAATTTCTGAAAAATCATGTAACAAGTCTTTAAATCTTGATTTCCCAGAGGGGAAGACATCAGATGGCATATTAATTACCATAATTTTTCTCCTTTCTTTTTTATCATTTGTGCTGGTCCCCACTGTTTCCAACATTACATCAATCTTATAGTCAATTTACAGTACTGCTTATTGCCTATGTTAACCATTCAAGGAAACATAAATTTGCAAACTGACTTAATCTGTAAATCCTGGTATTATATTTTCACTTTGAAAAGTATGTAAAGATCCCTTGATTGCAACCATATTTATAGGTACGTGTAATACCTGTAATCCTTATTTCTCTGATGTTCTTCATCTACCTTAAGATATTTCTTCATGCGATATTAGTTACCTTTGTATGGATGAATTTTCTTTTGAACGTATACACTGCAGATGTCAAAAACAGCCAGCCTGTGTGGTCATATTTCAGAGAATAATTAATTTAAGCCAAAGTCATGTCACAAACTCCTTTGACAGTTTGCACTGTGCTCAGAAATGTTCTTTGGTGCAATTTAATTTATTAACACCGACTTATCCTAAGATGATGCACTGCATTTTGTTCATGAGTTTGGATTTGCTTTTTTGCTTTGATCCTTTAGAGGAAGCAAGTTCGTCCTCCCTCCCCTTCCCACTCCCTTCCGTGGGAAGATTTAACTCACACAATTCACCAGTCTTTAATCCCTGACAATCCTTCATGTGGAATCTGCATTTCTGCCTTGATTCCTGGTCCCTTGACTGGAGATGCTGCAGCAAACTCATTCATCTCCATGTCTAAGGCCTCCTGCAGTGCTGCCAGGTGGTTCACTTACTGCCCAGTGTCTGGGCTGAGTTTGACCAGTGGCTGACCATTCTCATGTTTAAATAGGCTGCCCAATACTGTACATTTTCATGAAAATCCCTTTATGCTGATGAGCATTAGATGTTTGGAGGGGGAGGGGAGGGGGTGGGTTTGGATGCCCTGAAACATTTTGCCCTTAAGGAATACTGGAGAGCATTGAAAGATCCTCAGGGGGTTACAGAATGTCATGAATGGGAGGGTGGGATTTGGATGCTGTGAAAGTAATTTTCAGAAGTTTGTCCTATTTTTTTTTTTTTTTTGGCAGGCAGTGTAAACAATCTTTTGATTGTTTACTTGCTGCCTATTCTTCGGGCAACGTAACATCCTCTGCATTAGGTATTAGTCACCAGGCATGGGCTGTCCTAAGTCTTGGCCATCTGGATTTTTTATAGAAGATAAAAAAGAGTAGTGTGGGAGCTAAAGAAAACAGGAAGATCCCATGTAGAGAATAGAAAAAGCAATTGGATCATACTGCTTCTTACAAAGCAAGCAAAAAGATTTTATAACTAATTCTTTACTGTGTCATCTCTGAAAGCTTCAAAGAATAGCGGTTGTTTTTTTCTTTTTTGAACACTGTCACTCTGAGAGGAGGAGTGGTTTGTTAGCCCAGGAGATGAATAAACATTGATGAAACTACTCTAAATTCTAACATGTTTAACTGCAACAAATCTCAAAAAATAGCATTTTCTGCAAAGTTAAACTTACAGTTCTTATACACTGACCAGGAAATGCAACTCTATGGATAAATCTTAACAGAACTTGTTTTTCAGCTAGCTAATATTTTATAAAAAATTAATTTATTTGATAGGTTTCAAAGTATGTGTCCCACAATTCTCCTCCTATCCCATTTTACTTGCTGAGCTAATCTGTTTTGGTTTTTGTCAGCCACTGTTTATCAAGCACTCTGCTTTTTCAATAAATCTCAAATGAGATAAAAATGTGTTTAGCACTGTTGACATCAGACCCCTGAAACAGCTGCAGACTTGCTATTGTTTGGTTTCAATGCTCACTAAAATGAATTTCCTTTCTGCTGAATCCAAGGGATATGATGAGTGACAGGCCATCTTTTTTTTTCTTAATCACACAGATCTGTGTGTTCCTCTAGATGCCCTGATAAGCAGTGCATATGTGTGTGAAAGGAAGGGAAACAGGAATTCCTTTCGGAAGGGTGACAACCTTCATAAGACTAAAAGGAGTCCAAGGCAGATGTTCCCATCTAAAACCAACTAAAAAGTCTAAAAATTTGCACCCCTCTCAGGAAAGATTACATTTATTTTGGCTTCTTTTCTGTACATTGATCTTGTTTAAGGAAACAAACAAACAAATGACAAGAAAATAAACAAAACTCTGCAAAGAAATAGTTTTGTGCCAAGTGTATACCACATGGATATGTGGTACCGTGGAAAACAGGACTTGGACACACAATTCCAAGAAAATGTCATCCTAGAAATGATGTTACTATTCTTTAAGATGTAAATGTTTCCATCTTTGAGAACCCCTCAGAGACAAACTGTTGAGTTTAATTAAGCATTTGTTGGCATTGTAATCAAAGTGGTGGAAGTGAGATAGAGAGCTTTCCTCCCAGAAAAGCAAAAAAAACCCTGTGTTTGATGGTACAGCTGCACTTGAGTATGGAGCCTTTTCTCTTTCTGATATACCAGAAACTCCACAGATGCCCTTGGCCTCCTGAACAGCGTGCTATTCTTGGCACAAACTTCCTCCCATAATTCTCTTCAGCACCTTGCTCCCAAGGTTTCCCTCTTCCTTTTGTAGTCCTTTACTCATGTCACACAAAGCACTACTGCTCCTCTCATTTAAAACCTACAGTGACAATAATTTAGAATAATTTAAAATGCCCCAAAGCTAAGAGGAAGTAGTAATGAATAACCAGATTAGAGAAGATGAGGAGCAATGTTCAGATGTTTTATGCCAGATGAGACCCTCCTCATGAACTTTTGCATGTCTAAAGAAACACCATTGAATTTAATAATGCTGATCTGGGATTCCAACAGTTTAGCTGACTAATGAGTTCATACAAAATTATGAGAAAGGCTGGACTTGAGTAATGCTAGGTCAGATTATCCAGCAACTAGAGAAAGTTGACTTTATGATAGTGGGGTTGAAAAATTATATAATGGAACAGAAATATGTAATTATTAATGTTCTAACTGTTCTGGAAATATGATGGGTATGTAGGAAGCAAAGTCTTGCAACACACTAAGAAGGTCACTAAATATGAGATCTGGTATATTGAAGCAGAAAAAAGGCTGCTGTCTGAGAAGAGTTTACTGCTTCTTTTTAAAAGAGGAATTGTTATCCTAAGATTCTGAGATTATAAAATGCTGAAAAATGTAAGTAATTAAAATTCTGATTTTGTATTTCAAACTCTAAACTACACCACCAAAAAGGAAAAAGCAATTAAAATGCTATTAAATCTATGACTATTTGAAAAGGGAAAGTCTGAAGAACTTTGGACAAATTAAATCCATTTCCTCCATGGTGCCAAATAGCAGGAGAAGCAAGGCATTTTTCTCATTTCCCCTATTTTTAGCTATACTTACCTTGGTTTTCCCTCTCCTCTCAGTGGATAATTTCTTTCAGGATTATCCTATGGTCTTAGTATTCTTCCCTGAAAGTGTTTACCAGCACAACTTTTCCAAATGTTCAAATCACTGTCTTACCCTTTATAATATCATCTTCTGGAGTCTTAAAACCAGTCCTCCGTGAGACGTGTTTTTTACGTGTCTCCCCCGCTAGGATCTCTTCTACTCACTGAAATAGCCAAGAGCACTAAGACTGACTTGGCAGGAGGTTGGATATTTTAAGAATTGAAGATGTACTTTCCTCCCATGAGACTCTCCATGATGATTTACTCACTAGACAGCTCTGTATTGGAAATCCTGGACTGATGTGTACCCTGAACAAGCAAATTTAGGCTAACATTTGTAATGTCGTGCTCAGTTATCAAGAAGTCTGTGAGAATAACATTTGCATCTCAGTTCCAGAGCTCACTATTGTGTGTTTTCTGCAAGGGAAAATTCCCACCTGTTCCCCTCTCTTCCACAAGGAGACCGCTTAATCAGATTCAACAGGACCATTGCAGGATAGCACTGTCCAATACATATGAAGTATCTTTTGCACCCTTTCTCTGGCTTGGAATTTGCTTGGGATGCATCTGAAATAGTGCATATTTGAACAATTTGTCATTTGAACTTAAACAGTAATTTCCAGCATATTGTATCACCAGGGTAAATACAGTTGTTTGGTGTCCCAACAGCTCCTGTTCACTGTGACAGGACTGATTTAGTTTAGTTATTAATTAATGTTTGAATGTTTTGGCTCTGTCTATCTCTAATTCTCATTTTACCTTTCCCAATGTAGAAGACCCTTCTGAGTCTTCTACTTTCACTCATCTTTTATTCCAGGACATTCCTTCATCACATATCCTTCTGCTTCCTATTCTAATCCAGGGAAAGAAGTAATTTAAAGCAGTATGTATTCAATTTCAGGCTTATTTTATACAAATTGTTTATAGATTAGTGAATCTTCTGCCCGTTTCTCTATTTGGATCTTGTCTTTTCAGTCTAGAACATTTTATTAAGGAGTTTGTTCCCGGATAATCAAATAGTTAATGATTAAATAATAAATTATTTATCTCCGTGCTTGAAAAACTCTAGTTACAAAACTTTATGAAGACCCATTTTGGAAAGTTTTCTTTTTAGAAGACTGTTTCTATGAAAGGTTTATATGTTCACCCTTCAGAACCACTTTGGATAGTAATCAAATATAAATTTAATATCAAGACCTGCATTCTTCATCTTCACTTCCATTTTTCCAGTGTGGAACATAAAGTAACAAGTACAGCTTCAGATTATAAATTAACTTCCTGTGTTACTGAATTTAGACATAGGAGCAACAAAAATATATTTATAAGTGTATAAAATGCAAAATAAAAAAGAGGCAGATTTTGCAAAATTGTAAAAGTCATAGTTCCAAAAACAAAACTTACAGCATGAAGAGATAGGCAGAAATTTCAGTCACTATAATACAGCCCAAAGAATGGCCTGGTTGTGACCCTTCTTACTAGTGGCAACAGATCTGCAAGGTCTGCCTAAAATATACCAGTATTGCAGTAGTCTGTGTTGGGTTTGCTCAACTTCTCAGTGACTGAATGAACTTTTTAAAAATATTTTTCGGTGACAGAGACCACCCACTCTTCCTTGGCAGTGGGTCAAGTGCTGCATTGCTATTAATGAATCATTTCAGTGACTGCTCTTAAGTCTAAGCCTTAAATCAAGAGTCATATGCTCTGAATTGCTGTATCCTGTCTCTTTGTTTAGCCTTCTGTTTAGTATTTGTTTAACCATTTATGTGTAGGCCATGAGAGCCTTACTTGCCTGCACTGTAGAGACCTGCAGATTATCCAGACTTTTTATAGCTAGTGAAGACAAGTTTGTACTTCTAATAATATATTATCTCTAATTTAGGATGAAGTCACTAAAGTGCTAGAATTGTCTGATTTCTTTTTAATAATCAATACCTATTAGTACAACAACTGACTGAAATGTAGATTACTAAAAATAGTCAAATTAATCCCATGTTAGGCAACCTTTCTTCTGCATAAGCATAAATCTTGAAATTTTCACCCATTTCTAAAGTTAAAAATTCACTGAAATCCATTTTTGCTTTAGTTGTGGACTCTGGAGCCTGGGGAGAAATTTGGCAGAAGGGCAATTGGTATGTGTCTGCAGTCCATAAACTGAGATGTTTATTAGAAATCAGAGACAATCAGTCCCCATGTGGTCAAGGGAGAATGACTGGAAGAGGTGATATTTGCTCAAGGGGTAGTAACTGAGAAAGATGATTTTTGTGAGCTGTGTTTTTACTGCAAAAACAGCATTATGTGTGAGCAGATTGTCACATTGTGATTGTAGGGGAAAGTGTCTAAGTCACAGAAATGTGGAGATTGCTGCCACATCCAATTTATTTATTGTCTATTCCCTGTGGAGGAAATCCTGCACATTTATTAAATGGGTGGGTGGGTGGATGAATGGGAGGGGACAATTTATAATGACACATAAGCATCCACATGAGGAGGTTTGCCAACTTCCTCCAGAGGCCAAAGTGACCAGGAAACAGACGACAAGAGTGACGTAGGGGAAACTTGGAGGGGTTGCACAAGCAGAACACTCAGCAGGGAACAACAAAATATCCAAGTTAGCAGGCAGGTTGTGTGCCAGGGCAGATCCTTCTGTTCCCTTCAACAAATTCTCACCGATAATGATACATGATTTACCTTTCCATCTCCTAAAGACAACCGAAACATTTTTGCTGGATTACTGTTGGTTATCCTACTTTAAGATATATAGCCTGTTTCCTCTCTCTCATCCAGAGCCTGGAAGTCAAATGCTGCAGATGAAACTTTCTTCTGAGTACAGTCATTGAGTACAATCTGTTGGGGTTGTTTGTTTTTTGTTTTGGTCAAAATGCATTAAATTGAGCGAAGACAGTAAGCAGAACACACTAACCTTGTGTAAACAGTCAACATCCTAATGGAGCTGATGTGGCGAGGGGCTTGCCCCTGCACCAGGACAATGTGACTCGTCGGCTTTCTTGCCAAAGGCCTTGGGTTTCATAGAGATGAAGGGAAAATCAGCAGTTCACTGCATTCCCCCAGCCCTGAGAGAACATGGCACCTCCTCCCTCTCACTGAGCCTCTTCATGTGGAGTAGGACCTGCAGCAAGAGAAGGCACAAAGAGTTTTGTGAATGTTGTTTGTGCATAAAAATTGTCATTTATTAAGCAACACTGGAACTAATCAAAAATCTGTTTCAGAAACTTTCACCTTGCTGCACAGTCTTTTAAAAATTTGCAGACTTTTGGCTGGGCAGAACTGCTTTTACTGTGCTGCTTTAGCTTTTAAAAAGTGTAAGACCTTCCAGTTAGGCACAGGATATAGAATCCAGCACAAGATTGTGGTTTTGGATGTACAGGTACACACATTTGTTACCTGCTTCAGAAGGTAGCACTCAAGATACAGCAGACAAAATTAGCAGGATCTAAGTAGTAGATTGCCTCCAGGCTTTCACAGAAATGCTGAAATCTGTTTTGCTTAAGTTCTTTTCTATAAGAGGGTAGGGAATTCTTTTACTTTCACACTGTTAAAAACAAGTCTGGAACATAAGAGATGGAAAAGTTTCAGTGTGCCTTCAGGAATTCTCATAAAAGTTGGGTGCAGAGGGAGAATAATATACTTATAAAACTTCCAAGTGATGCAGTTCTTAGTCCAGAAGTTTAGAATGCTTTCAGTGTCTACATATATTATTCTCATTATTTTTTGCTTTTAGGCTGGGATATTTCCAGTAATGGCTCCACTGAGTTGTTTCTTTTTTTTTTTTTTCAGACACCACCTCATGATTTTAAGTGATCTGGATACTTTGGCAAACAAAATCTCTCTTTTTTATTTTTTTAATTTTTTTTAATGTTACAGAGTATTTCATTTTCTGGGGGAAAAAAAAGCATGCAACCGAAAAACTCCCAAATATTTCATGGCGTATTGTCTTTCAACAATGTACTTTAAAATCTCATAGGAGATTCTTCAATTTCTTTTGCTACCTTTAACAAGGATCTCTATCCTTTAATCTAGTGCATTGCACTGCAATAAATTAGTGAAATCTAGCAGGGCAGTGTGCAAAATGTAAATCACGTTACTTGTGCAAGTGAAATAGTATTTCAAAAGTGTTATAGCTTATTTAGACTGGTCCTATACAAAGGTACTCTGTGAAGATTGTGACATTGACAATGCAGTTTTGGACTGCTATTCCAAAAATGAGGGTGTTTAGTTCCACTGGGTTATTTGCAATCATAAAGCGGTTGCATGGGGCATTATAATTTCCTGCTCACAGTTGTCTGCAACCAAAGAATGCACTGAACAATGGCCACAGGGTGACAGATATTGAAAAATATAGTACACATTTTTAAGGTGTGCAATTAAAACTCCTACTGAAAAGGATATTGAAAAACTCATTCAAAGGATACTGAATATTTTAGCCAAGCATCATAAGGGCTTGTTTTATTCCTTTCAAAACACAATTAATGGGAAAATTTACTAATTGAAATAGTGGGTCATTTAAAATATTTGGTTCCTTTTTTTCCACATACTTAGAATTTACTCAACAACACAGAAATTAAACCCCTGGGTACCAGCTTGCCAGATTGTCTCCACTGGAGGTTACTGAAGCAAAATGTCACAGGCTTGATAAACTAGGAGGAAGCCTGTCCAAGGGATGCTATTAGGTTTAATGCAAAGAACTAGAACTGACAAATCCTCATTACCATAAATATGAACCAAGTGACAGTTCAGAAACACATTAAGTATTTCTGCCTTTGCTTGAGCAATGCATTTAGTTTAGGGAAATAAATAAGAAAAGCTTCCTAACAATGTCAGGAGAATGTCAACTGTCTTTTTTGAAGAGGTAATATTTGCAATATGTCACTGATACAAATGCACAAATAAATGATCTCAGAATTGCATATGGGAGTATGTAAGGCTTGTTTATTAGCAAAGAGTGAACACATGTAACAAGACAGTGCACCAAGTGCATTTGCCTGGATTCTATATCAATTGGTCTTTATTTCTCAATTGTAGGTTCTATGCACTATTTGTGCTGATTAATTTCACACTTATTTTGAAGAAATTTTAGTGTTGGAAAAATCATTTTTTAATAATAATTTCTTTTCTATTTTTGTGGGAGAGGGGAGGAAACAGGCAAGAAATGCTTAACCTTCTACAGGAAGAAGGCTAAAGGAATAAAAGAAACCAACATCAGAATGATATTTATTTTCGGGAATATTTTAAAATAAATTCTCTATAAATAGTCACACACCAGAGTGTAGGATCTGAATTTAGGCAGGTATAGGCTGCATATGCAGTACTGTTCCTTTCTTGGTTTATGTACTTGTACTCAAGCAAGGACAATTCAAATTTTAGATGGCCCAGTAGAGTTTTATATAGTCCTGTGCCACACAGTATAATACACCATCACTGCTGCAAAATAAGCTGTCAGGATACTAAACCATACCTAACTGCAATCGTGCAAAAGGTTTTACTTTTCACTCAAAAAAGCATGACTTGAATGTCATTTGCCCTTCTGCTCTGTCAGTCAACAGGACTGCAAAGTCACTAAACTAAGAACAAATCATGCCTGGTCCTGTATATATTGTAGGAAAGTTTAGGTAAACAGGCCACATTTTTTAACAATGTGGTCTCTTCAGTTTTGCCTGTTATTGTAGACCAAATAAAATGCAGTTACTGAGCTGAATTAAATGATATTATGGATTTAAAAATCAGTCTTCTGAAACTTAACAAAATTCATGAAATTTACTTCTTACAGGGTCTGTTGCATTTCAGTGAAATGGGCAAATAACTGCATCTGTCTACACAAACGATAATGGCTATGACTATATAAATATATTAAAATTAAAAAATAAACACTGCATTCAGTGGAAGTGGAGTGTCATTTGAAAATACGTGTATAAAAGGAACATTGGAGACTACAGATTTCTGTGGAACAGCTGGCAGACTTGCTTTTCCTTCCCTTGTGAGATACTGTCAGGATGCTGCTTTCTGACTGTTTGCCTGCACTCTCCACTTCTCGATGCTCCCTTGAGGCTTTGCTTTCTTTTCTCAGTTGCTTTGACCTGCCAGCTAAAGGAAAATGTAAAACAACAGCTGACACCAGTGAAATATCCCCTTGGCCACAGCTCCACCAAGTCAGAAAAATGGTGGAGGGGCTTTTGTACCGAATCACTGGGAGTTGCATGATTAATTCTAACTCCTAGCTCTGACAATCCTCCTCTACTCAACAAAACCCATGCATACATGCATATATATATTTTACATGTATTTATATCTATATAAGCCTGGTGCTTCTAAATATAGGTTTGCAGCCTAGAAACCTGGATCTACATTTTTATTTAAACAAAATTTCTACCAACTTCACTGGTAGCACCACTCAAATAAGGAGTTCAGGATCAAGACTACATTTTGAACCATATACTGGATCTTTTGTAATTGTGTGTCAAGAAAAGTGTGTACAAAACTTGTCACTCGGAATTCAAAAATGCATAATGTTCCCTTGCAGTAGCTTGGAAGGAAGTGGCACGAAGTGCAATACAGTTGCAAAGGCCAGCAGAGGAGCTACTTCTGTGAAGGAACACAGTTGTTACAAGCAGGCAGATAAATCAAAGGAGATCACAACAATGAGTAAAAGCAAAAAGAATTCTGGTCAGGGTAGGACAGAAACAAAAACATCAGTGTGAGATTTTTTTAAAAAAAATATTTTTTTATTCTTCACTACTATCAGGATTGAAAATCAAAGAGGACTTTTTAACCTATAAATACATGGTTATTGATACAATAAGAATACACGTATGGAAGAACCACTGATATTACGCAAATATTACATGGGAAGGCAGTCTTTAGGTAATAAGTCTTTATTTCTGTTCCTAACAAATGAGACTCATTGTCCTCTGCATTAGGTATCTACATTTAACTGGCTGTTAAGACTCATCTATAGTCACTGGAGAGACAGAGACAAGCCTGTGGTGTGAATCAGAGAGATCTGATAATTTGCACTTCTTTGGGTATGATGTAACAACTTTGCAACTCCTTGGGTTTCTTCGTTTGGGTTTTTTATATGTTAGTGTTTTGGGGTTTGGTTTGGTTTGCCTCCAGAAAGAGCCTTGGTTCTTTCAATAACAAGCTGTTCTGAAAATAGTTACCTGTGAAGAAACACGTTCAGAAAAGGCCAACATCCTCTCTGCATTTCAGAGCAGGTAACTTGAGGCACTGTGAGATTACAGAGCAGCTAAGGGTTATGCAATGAGATCATGGCAGAGAGGGAGAAATAAGAACAAACCATATCAAATTAATTTTGCTCAGTTATTTTCAGACATGTCAGTTTTACTAAATAATTGAAATATTTTGTGAAACCTTCCTTTGAACGGCAAGGCCTTGGGCTGAATTGCAGTTTCCCTCCATCCACAGATTTTTTCTAGTCAGCCGCTGCACGCTTGCTGACTGGTGAGCAGAAACCCATGAAAATGACATCACCCTGACATTTTTTCCCATTCTTACTGTGTTGTCTAATAGTGAAAATGTCACCACTCTTCTTGGCAAGTACTGTTTTCATCTCATGTATCTTTCTGAACAGACAAGCCTGCACTACTTCTGATGAAAAGTTTTCACCTCCCTCTAATGGGATTTATCCATTACTTTCTTCCCATATTTGAAGGTAGCAAGATGTCTTCAGCCCAGAAGCTTAAAAGAGGCAATGTGTAGTTCAATACAGATGTAGAAAAAATAGTAGAAGGATGATGTTTGCATGACAAATATATATGTCAAATATCATATATATATATGATATTGTAGAATATCAGGTGCTGATATTCTACAATAATGTGCTGCGTTACTTTTATAATTTGATTCAGACTGTCATAAAAACCCCAGTTATGTAATGGGTTCATAGCATGAGTTGTGAAGGCCAAGAACAAAACCTCCAGGAAGTTGTCTGTCTGTAGATTGTATAGTATGACAGAAAATCCACCAGTGGCTGATATTGGATGTTACGTTATTGACAAGGCATGAGAAAAAAGCGTTACCTCAACAAGTATGAAATTCTGCAGAAATAAAATGAGTGTGTGGTCCAGACACATTCCTGCTTAGGAATGTGGTTGACTGCTTTGAAGTGTGTAATATCAGCATGTGCTCTTTTATATTACTGGTATCTACACAATCCTACATCTGCCAGAGTGTTTGAACAGATTCAGTTTTTCACTCTCTATGGTGTGGAATCATTTGTGGAGATGTTCTGGGAATTCCTAGGTACCTGGTTTTTTCCCCTTAATTTGTTTGCAATTTGATCATATCAACAGCATCTCATTATATCAGAAAGCTGATGAGGTGTGTTGTCTTAACATGTGTAACACTACATGACCCAGTGAAGAAAAATAAGTGGGAGGGAAATTTTGTTCCCTTCTGCTTTTTTCTTGCAGACTGTAGCAGTAGCATTACTATTGCTGTGACTGTAATGAAAGCACAATGTAATATCCTTAAATTTTTTTAAGACTTTTTGTCTTCATAGGTTAGGAAGAACAGGGTTTTTTTTTGTTTTCTATGCCACATGCCTGAAAAAATTCAAGATCTGACTGCTTGGGGCTCTGAGCAACCTGATCTAGTTGAACATATCACTGCTTACTTCTGGGGGGTTGAACTAGGTGACGTTTAGAATTCCCTCCCAATCCAAACCATTCTATGGTTCTATGTTTATGTGATTCTCTTCTGCTTTGTGTGACTCTTTTGTACTGCTGCACAAAAAATAGGGGTTTTCCCTGTATTCCCGGGTGGTGTAGCGTCAACTCTTTCCTTTGAAACAATGTGGTTTGTTAAAGACCTTGAGTACCAGAACAAGCTAACAGTTAGGCTGCAGGTGTTCTTTAGTGACTAAAGATTAGCAGCAAATCCAAATGCTGGTTGGCCTGTATGCTTCCTGTCTGAATAGAAAATGGGTAATCATCCAACACGTCAGGTTTTCCTTAGAGGAAACTAGTCATAGGAACAGGAAGGTTGTGTCAATTAAAAAAAAAAAAGTACAGCTAAGCATTTCATTATTGTTTTTATCCTTTAAAAATTGTGCAAAGGCTAATATATATATATATAGTATATATATGTATGTGGGCTTGTGTATATATGTATATATACACACACATGTGTTTGATTTATGAGCATATTTTAAATGGTTAGTGACATCTGTCAAAAAAATTAACAAAAAGTCTGCAAAAAACTGATCAAAAAAGCCAGCCCAAATTTATTCCATTTTATGACACTGCCCACTACAGAACCAAGAGAGATTGCTGTAAAACTCCGGATAGGTTTATATGTAGTCAGGCTCAAATTGCAGTTGCTAAGACACATCATTGTTTTGCATCTTTGTCTAATAGAGGCTGGTGTATGAAAATCACATTAACCCTGCAGATGTGAATAGGCTACATAACTCCTCATCTTCCAGCTGACTGGCTCTCTGAAAAGGTCAGCTGCTCCAAGAGAAGCACTCTTATCTCTCAGCCCAATCTGCTGAAGTTGCGTCAGTACTCATTCTTTGTTAGAACAGCTTAGGAAGAGGGTTCAAGATGCTTAGCTACTATACATAAAATTGGACAGAGATTGTTTACAAACATTTTTACTTTGGCCTGTCAGCTGAACTTTGAAAAGCTGTCTCCTGGTTTTGTCTGTGATTTTTGGACTGAAAAAGGATAGGACCAGAGCACAAAACCTCAGGCTATTCCAGGGATGGTTCAGGCTGGACACTGGGAAGAATTTCTTCATGGAAAGGGTTGTTAAACTTTGGAATGTGGAGTAGTGGTGGAGTCACCATTCTTGGAAGTGCTCAAGAAACAACTGGGTGTGGCACCTCATGTTTTGGTCTAATTGACAAGGTGATCATCGGTCAAAAGTTGGACAAATAATCTAACAGAATTTTCCCAACCTAAATGTTTCTTCAGTTTTCACCAAAAATCACCTGAAACTGGCACTTTCTTTTATTCTCACCTGGAATAATGTGGGTTGATTTTCAGTCAGCTTTTAGGAGAACTTGACAGAATTGTTTATGTTGAAAAAGACCCATTAAGCTCATCAAGTCTAACCTATGATAGAACATCACCGTGTCAAATAGACCATGGCACTAAATGACACATCCAGTCTTTATTTACACACCTTCAGGGTAGTGACTATCACCTCCATGGGCAGACCATTCCAATATTAAGCACTCTTTTTGTGAAGAATTTCTTCCTCATGTCCAATCTAAATGTTCCCTTGGCACATCTTGAGGCTATGTCCTCTTGTTCTATTGCTTGTTGCCTGGGAGAAGAGACTGACCCCCACCCAGGCAAAATCTCCTTTCAGGCAGTTGTAGAAACTAGTAAGTGTGGCCTCACCAGTGCCCAGCACAGGGGGACAATCCCTGCCCTGGCCCTGCTGCCCACACCATTGCTGATCCAGGCCAGGATGCCACTGGCCTTCTTGGCCACCTCGGGCACACCCTGGTTCATGTTCAGCTGCTGTCACCAGCACCCCCAAGTCCTTTTCTGCTGGGAAGCTCTCTACATTTCCTTTCTGCAGAGTGTAAAACTACCCTCCCATGTTCTATACCCCTGTCCTTGAGCTTCCTGCCAAAAATCTGAAAAGTTCTTCATGACAGTAATTTTGTTGTGAGTGCTGTATATGCCTTGTGTTAAGACACATGAGTGTGAAGGAGATAATGAAGTGTTAGCTCATGAAGTAAATATATGGAAGCCAGCATCCCAGGATGTTTTGTGTAGGGCAACAAAGACACAGTTTTCAAATAAGCACTAGAGATAACTTAACACTGTAGCAGTGTCTGTCTGATTACTGGACAGTAAAAAAACAAAACCAAAAAAACAAAAAAAAAGGAAACAAAAAACCACCAAAACCAAAACAAACAAACAAAACAAACAAACAAAAAAAAAACACCAAAAAACCAAAAGTCCCTTTCTATCCTAAGATTATGGACTTCCTTCCATTTTCATTTCATCCCTACAGGATATGGAAGAAACAGAATGTATGACTAGAAATGATAGTGCTTCTCTATACATGGTAACCAACTGCTTACAGGAAGGGAAAGGAAACATTTTAGAAATCTCTAACAGAAGTAGGTGCAGATCTTTTCAAATGCTATGGCATTTTTCATTCCTCATACAGGCTGTTGGGGAATATGATCAGGAGTGGATGCAATTGCAATGCTGGTTATTGTGGGTTGTGGAATGGTGGGTGATGAAATAAGTCCTTAGCTAGTTATCGAGTCACCGTATCACAGGATCCCCATCACGAGTATTACATCCTTTCCGTTAGAACCTAAGGTGGGCTGTAATGTCCCATGGTCATTCTGAATCCCTCTCCACTCACCCTCATCCCTTTCTGCTGGCCTCCTGTGCTTACTTTTGTTTCCATCCTGTGCTTGAAAGAAACACTTGATCCATGCAGTAAGCTGCTGTACTTGTTAACTTTCCTGAGAATACATGTAGGTCATGATATGTTTGGAGATGTTTGGAAGAGGCACTCTTTCAGTGATCATTGCAGAGTTGTCAGTGGTTCACGGTAAAATTGTAAAATATGAGCATGTTTAAGAATGTCGTTCCACTGCTGTAATCAGTCTGTTTCCACTACTTATCTAAAGGGGGTATGTAATTTCTGTGACATCCATAACCGGTATAATACACTGAGATGAACATTTTCATTTATAGTCTCTGTATAATTGGCTCATAATGTCCTAAAATCACAAACATCTTTTATCTCCCCAAAGCCATGCTAATAAAAATCCAACACTGTTCCCTAGATAACCAGAGACAGGGAAAAGTTATGTGTAAAATATTTCATTTCTGTAAAGATTACTACCAGGTGTCCTTCAGCTGCCACTGGAGGGAGGATGAAGAGTCCCTTTGTTTTATAGTGCTGGTATTTTAAGATTAAAAAAGATAAATGTGTCTATGTAAAAGGTTTATAAAATTACCTTGCCTGATACAGATGCTTATAATTACAGCAGTCTTATCTGGCCAGAAACTTATTCCTTTCTTTTCCTAAAAATACACCTCTCAAGGTGTTAGGCACAAAAAGTCTAACTGCAAATAACAGTGCTATAGTAGGATATATTTCCCTTCCTTACTTCCTGAGAACAAAAGACTAAAAATTCCAGCAGCAAGCATCGCCTCTGCCAACAAATAGCGTAGTGAATTCATAGCTCTTACTTCTGTTCTTTTGGCTCAAATAATGTTGGTTAGTCCAGTTTTTATCCACTCTCCATGAGTCTTTCTTTTGCAGTCCTAAACAAAGTGTGTCACCTTCACTTTCACTGTGGTGATTTTTCTTGCATTCCTTCAGAGCTGCTATGGCTAAGACTGGGAAGTTACAACTTTGCAGCTGCATAATTTCACAGCAGTCAGTTAGCCTGCCATGGCTGGGACATGATTCCTGTCAAAGATGAGATCACTGATGGGTTTGAGATACATAGTCATGACAATGACATAGAATAGTTTTGGATTTTTTCTAAGAGTGAATGAACAGACTGTCAATTAATATACTTAGATTCACTGAAATCCGTAGATAGTTTTGTGAATATGTTATTAGGCCCATAATTGTACCTGAAGTGTCAGGAGACAAAATCAGAGACTTTTCAAAAAGGATAAGCCCAGAGGAATTAGTTCTTGCCTGAGATGTTGAATGGTATTTTATATTTTGAACTAAATAAATCTATAGCTTACTCAGAAGTTTTAAGGCAAATATAGGTAAGTAAGAGTTAATATTTAATATTAAATATTCTGGAGCTGTTAGCAGAAGTTTCTTTCCTTCTCTGCATGAGGAATATATAATTTTGTTTTTTTAACTGGGGAATAGAAATTTTATGTATGCTTTATAAATATTAGCTTCACGTGTGTGTTGTTGCCACTAATTTACGTGAAAATGACAGTTCATTATCAGGGTTTTAAGTACCATTCAATTAGTTTCCTTCCATGTAGAAAATGTAGTTTAAATGCTCTCCTCTCTGATTAGCATTTGTCAATGTATAGGAAAATAATTTTTGACAACTATATCTGTTAGAATAAAAAATAAACTTTTATGAACATTTAAATAGGACGTAAATACCTGGTAAAGCATTAAAACAGTATTTTGAAATAGTACAATATTATAATGAAATATATTCCCTTGCTTTCTGTTCTTTAAATATAGGAAGAGAAAAGCAACTGTAAATGAAAAGTCAATAATAAAGATGCTTTTAAAGTTTTGTTAAAATTATTTTTCTGATGGAATAAGTAGAAGAGCAGGAAGGTTCCACCAAATATTTTTCCTTTTGAGAATTCAAATCCAGGTTTATAAATTGTTCTGTCAAGAACTAAATAAGCATTTCTGTAAATTCAGAAACTGGACAAATAGAGTAAATATTGTTTAAGAAATGTTCTCTGCGGAAGAAATTATTTTGAACAACTTAAATTATGGACTCTACAATTTTAAAATCAGATGTACAGGTATTTAAAGCCTAACCCTAGCTATAAAATCTGAATAAAAGAAAGGTAGCACCAATATTCTGAGAGTGCTAGGACTGTCTGGGTGACCTAAATATTATGGGTCAGTGATGCCAGTGCTTAATAACAATTAATAAATCCTATACACTTATGCCCATGTAATGCCAGACACTCTTTCTATTAGTCACTTTACAGAGAAACTTCTGTTGCAATTTGCTTTCCTAGAGCTTGGAGAATGAATGAAGAAGGTTTTCTGTCTCTCTTTTTTTGAGTATCAGAGTGTCCTAGACAGTGGGACACTGAAATTGCATGTTTGTATACATGAGGCTCTTTTTCAGAAGCAACAGCCTCCTTGGGTTAAACAGTGGTTCATTATTTCCAAAAGCTGTGTGTGCCAGGCTTAAGCACTCTGAGGTTTCCACTTTCCTGGTAAACAAAGCAATGAAGATTTGTGAGGCATTACAGCTGCCCAGTGCATAGATGACCTAAGCAACTTTCCTGTTTTGCAAGCTTTATGACACTGCCTGCAGTTTCTTTGCTGTGTTCCTGAAATCTACTAAACTTGGACAGGTGGCCATTGAAGCATTGCATGGAAAATGGATAAAATCCATGGAGAGGACATCAGATTGTTCCACCAGCTCCTTGGCACTCAGCCATTGCAACTTTTGAAATGTGAGAGAAGTCTAAAAGGTGTTTAGTAAAGGCTGTAACTGGCAGCTTGTCTTCACATTGATACTTGATGTTTGCTTGTGTACCAGATAAGACTTGCCCAAGATGGATTCTGGTATTTCCCACAAGGCTGTGAAAATGAGATGTATACAGAGCTGTTACTTCCACATGCTTGAGCATTGGAATGAAAACATCCTTTGGAATGTTTGTGTGCTGAGTGTGCCTGGACACATCCTTATGTGAATGTGCTCTTAACTGAATCTCTTTAGGTAGAATCAAATGACTGAAAGCTTTAGAAAGGTAATTCTCCAAGTCTGACTTCCCTTACAAGTAGTGCAAATATAAAAATGATGAATTTTCAATGATCATTTAGAAGTGCTTGAATGCTTGGAGTGACTCAAAATGTCTTTATAATGAGAGAGAATCCCACCAAAATAGTTGTTAGAAATGATAAGAAGGTTCTTCTCTCATAGATCTTACAATCTCAGTATGCACATAGTTCAACTCACTCTATGTGCCACAATTGTTAAAGTCAGGTGACAAGGTCCATCAAAATGTTAAGCATGATTGTTGTTTTGAGTAATGTAGTTTACAGCATTAAAAGCAAAGCATACTTGTTTCCATGAGTCAAAAATTAATTTGTGTTTCAAATGAATCATTGAACCTCATGATGACAAATGCCTGCATATTGCATTCTCTTTACAGGTTTTATTATGTTGTTCCTCTTTCCTGGGCATTGAAGATAACAAAATTTTTCCATCACGGTTAACACAACATTTTTTTTTACAGAACAAAGATTTTAAAAATACTTATTACTCCTTTGGTTCTCTTCTAGATGTGAAAGGGATACCTTTGTTTGATTATGTGTACTCGCTTATTTTGGACTAAGCATGTCTTTGTGTACATGCTTTCTTCATAGTAGTCAAAGATGGTCTGACTCTAGAAATAATTTTTGTAAGATTTACAGATTTTAATTTTACGAGTGCATCATTGGACCTAAATAAATTATTGAAATTTTCAAAATTGTTTTCAGTATTATCAAGTTTTGGAGCAGTGTATCTCCTTCTCTTTAGCTTTTGCATGCAACACTATGCCTATTTCAGGAATATTTTTCATTTTTAAAAAATATGCTTCATGATTAAAAGAAGAAAAAAAAAATCCTGTCTGGAGACATCTGTCTAATGCTATTAAGAAGTTCGATAGCTGTTCCATGGTGTAATGCTCTTTTGCAAAAAGAGAATAGGAGAAGGAAAAACCTGGAAAAAAGCCCTGTCTCTTAAAAAAAACCACTGAGGCTTCTCTCTTTTCATTGCAATTTCATTACCCAGATTCAAAAGCCTGTCGATGGATGAATCAGTTCCTGGCAGAAGCTACAATAGCCTGAAGGGTGCATTTATTTGAATGAGCAAAATTGTTCTTCTAGACAAAGTTCTGATTGCTCACCTCCCTTCAGTCAGGAAGAGGTGTTCACTCAAAACAACTCTTCCTGTCCTACAACACCCGCTGCCTTATTTGATTTATATGCAGTGCAGTGAAGTCTGCATCAGGTGATGTGTACATACACTGAGCACAGAGAAGGGTAGGATGCATCTCTTTTGCTGGGAACTCCAATCGGGCTGTGATGGTTTGCCAGAGACATGTCTGCATTGAATTGATGAGGTATTTTGCCTTTAGGTCTAATAAATTTTCTTTGAAGGCATCCTGAACATGACCTATTTAAAAAGAAGCAATAACCTGCTTCAAAAAGCTGCTTTTTGAAAATTATTAACTCACACATACTCTTTCTGCATTGTCTAAAAATGAACTGAGGCTGCAGGGGTGCTGCACTCTGTGAACCCAGTATATTATTGTCGTGCAGATAAATCCAGGGAAGTTCTTGCAAAGCTCTGAGCATCACGTGAGCATGACACATTCCTGAGATCCCTCAGTGTGGGAGGAATATAGTGAGGAACGCAGAGTCCTGGGGAACACCTGTGCCATGAAGTGTTCAGATATGGACTCCTTGCCTGCAGTCCACACTGCAGGGTGATGATCTGGGCAACTATGTTGCCCTAATGTTTTTTTAATAGTTTCTTTCTGTTTAAAATAGGAATATAAGCTTCACTTCCCTTGTGGAATGCATTGAAAGAGTGATGAAAATATGCTATTTATTATTGTGTCTGATTCCTGAGAAGTGTGACTGTGCATCGAAAGTGGAAACCTCCTGGCATTTGCAAATCATGAAGATTCATTCCATTGCTTAACCAGAAAGCAGGTAAATTCTAAGTCTACAGAAAGGTATTCTGTAAACTGTACATTGTCTTTCAAAGGTTTTATGACCATTTGCGTTTGAAAAAAACTGTTAAAAGTTTTGCAAATTTTAAGGTGGTAATTCCAAAATCAGTTTGTTGAATATTTTTAGGGAAGGCAAGTAGGTCACAAAGCCATGAGAAAATAAAAATCACCTTCAAAAAATTTTTAGTAGTCTACCCTGAAAAACATGCAAAACTTAAAGAAGTGAAACTAGATCTTAAGCTAGGGATATATTATAATCCATCTTGTATTGTCAGGTACTGAATACATGTATTTCCTATATAGATTGATTACTGCTCACTAGACTCGCATTTATAATTAACAGAAAAGTGCAAATAAGAAGTATTTTGATCCAGTTATTGTAGTCAATTGAACAACTTAAATTCAGTGAATTTTGGAGAATTTTTTGCTTTAAAAATTTCGTGTTGTTTTGTTTGTTCTGAATGCCTAAACCCCCATATTTTTTAAATATTGACTAAATTTATTAACCAGATTTTATCTGAATAAGTTTAACAGTTTGAATGCCTCCTCAGCTTGATAATTCACGAAACTTGTTGTCCTCAAGAGAAACCAAACTAAATCTAAAAATTTCATCAAGCCCTGCTTATAGAATATTGCTGTAAATCAGTTTATTGAGCTGTGGTCTGGGATTTTCAAGACCCCTGACTGCAGAATATTTACATCAGAACTGTGGTTTTGGAGAAGGTATTTGTTGGGAGGAAGAGCATAAAGACCTATGTGAAAAATGGGGAGAGGGATGTCTGCAGACATGTATATAATAATATGGTAATGGGGTAAGATTTAAAACAGCATTTGCCAGTAGAAATTATCATTGTCCCTTCTTGTCACTGCAGTGTGTTGTAAAAACCTCTCTTAGTTTTTGTGCAGTAGCAACGGGGCTCAAATACAACTAAAAAGTTGAGGAACACAATAAAATAATATCTGTAAGAGCACTACTACATGACAGCATCTGACAAGTCTTCTTATCATGCTGAAGTAGAGACTTATCTTCACAATTTTCATCATATTATGTCTTATCCTCACTGCTGACAGAAACTTTTGCAAAGATGAGAATAAAGACAGCTTGGCCCTTAAATCTGCTCTTTTTGAGGGAAGAAACAAGTGTTTGTCAGCACAGCAATATTTAGCCTCCTATATGAAAGAAATAGCAACTAAAGGACTTTAATCTGCCATGTTTGATTTTATTCATGCAGAAAACTGAGCAGACTCATCAGACTAAATGCTCAGTAGTGATGCAGCTGCTTTCTGCCAGTGGGACATCTGAGCATCCCAAGGCTGCCACAAGGACGCGTGCCACAGATCTCCCTTTGCTGAAGAGGAAAACGGCAGTAATAGGAGCTGGCAGATCTATGCCAGGGCTGCACTTTACTTCACACAGCCATACAAGGCAGTTGTAAAAGTAAGAAGGGCTTGCCACAACACAGAGGCAGTGTTTGCGGGCAGGGCAGGAGAAAGCACTAAACGTGTTTATTCTCTATTTTGTGATTTTTAGGCATGTCCAAGATCTGCAGTTGGACATGCTTGAAGCAAGTAATAGAATGACTTACTCTTTGGCTAAGAAGGTTTTTCTGGATGGTTATTTCCTTTGAGGATTAATCAAAGAAAGTTTTGTCTCACAGAAAATTCCAAAAACAATTTTAGCAAAGCCAGGAAGAGAAAAAGCAGTCTGATTCCTCTGGGGGAAAAAAAAGTAAAATTTTTTCAACTCGCCACTTTCCTATCTCTATATATTTTGATGCTTGTAATTGTGTTAACATCATGTCAGAACATGTCAGAAAAGTTCTTTTCACTAGACTGCATTTTATGAGCTCAGAGCCAAAACTACTGGGCTGTTTCCATACTATTTCTGTGCTATTATGACATTTTGTTCAGGTTTAATGATATTGCAGATGATATAAAATGCATTTCAAAGTGTCCTAGCTGCACAAGTTGTTCTCCATTCTGTTATAGCACTGTATGCTAAAGGGTAGACTTTATCGCAAATGTTTATATACTATGAGAGTGCAGTTGTAGTAGAGAGGGGCAATCTGCTGAAATGGCAGTCACATAATGTAGGACATTTTAAAGATTGCAAAACCATGTGGCATGGTCCTGCACTCACCTTGGAAACTACTTTTGATTTGCAGAAATATTAAAGTCATAGTAAGGATCAAAATATTCTGAGGTGACTACCTATTTTATGATTCTGAATTTGCAATAATACAGAAATGATTTATAAATATGGAAGTATATAGGGGTAATTAAGATGTTTTCTCATATAAATGTTTAGTGACAGCTTTCTGAAAACAGTTGTGTGAACTTTGATCACTGTTTAAAATGTTGGGTTTTTCCCCCAGAGAAATTTGAAGTGCTTTTAATTAATAAAGCAAAAAGCAAAGCCCATGAAATAAAGCATACAAAGAAAAAGTATTAACCATCTTGCATAATTGCTTTAGAATTAGTTCATAGAGTAGTTGGCAGTCTAGGATGCTTTCAAAGGCAAATTTTCCAAACTTAATATGTAATTGTCAAAATAACGTATTTTAACACAGCTGTTAAAGAGAGCAGCCAAAACTTGTGCTGCCTTCCTCCCCAACAAGTGGTTGCACAGCTGAGATGTGTTCTGCATATATAACTTCTTGTTTGCACTTAAAAACTTTGGTCTTGGCGCAGAGGAGCTGATTAAACCTTACTTCACAGAAGATGTAACATGACATGGTCAGCTTACTTCGAATAATTATATTCCGACTTCTTCCACTGCCTTGTATGTGGAAAATGACATCAGTACAGACAGCACTGAAAAGTTCAGTGTGATTATGGATGATTTGCTTTACCAGTTGCAATGTGAATTCCATTGGAATTGTGTAAGGTTCTTGGCAGTGTTTACTGCCTTATCATCTGTAAGCACACCAACAACATAGTAATTAGAAAAACAAATGTGGAAGTTCCCTCCAGATAAACCCTATGGGTTATCAAACCTTTGAGGTTTTACTATATTCTGCTTTTCAGCCCCGCTCCCCCCCCAGCTCTTGGTATGTTAGCTGTTTTAAAAAGTCATTCATTAGCTCTGGCTGTATCTGAGAGCTAGACCTACCAGGACAAAGTAGGCACTGATAAAGGGAAACCTTTTTTTTCATGTGTCAGCCAGCTACAGGAGATGGCTAACATAATTACTATCTGACATGATCACTACCTGCCCCAGAGGCCAATGTCCCCTTACTAGATGTGGACATTTAAGTGTGCAAACAAGCACAGTTAAAAACTTGGCAAATTTAGAATTTCAGTACCCATTAAATGCTACTGTTACAATGTCCATGTAAAAATGAAGAATTGTGGCATTACATGTAAAAGTATGTCCCCTTCATTGTCCCTGTAAGGAATGAGGTATGATGGGGGCTCAGACGAAGGTCGTAATTTTTCAAGACATCTGAGTTTCATCTGTCCCTTCATGTCATCAGCAGCATCTTCCTGCCAAGCACTTAATGGAATTTACAAAGTACAAGTGCATTCTTTGGTTTATTATGAAACACAATAAGCAAGTTAGGACATGCCTACCTGGGTGCAATGAAACACAGGGCAGCAGTTTCCTGACCTGCTCAGTGGCACAGCCTTGCTGCCTGGGGTCTGTAAATTGTATCACAGGATTATCATGAGGCTGTGCCAAAGGTAATTGATCCTGTGTACATAGCCCTTGTGATGTCTCTGGAAAATATTCCTGAACAGTACAGTGCTGGCAGAGGGTGTTAATGTTAACATGGTAGCATGTATCTGAACGATACTGATATAGCCTTAGATGCTCAGGAACGAGGTCTGCAAAGGCCAGCTTCCAACAGGGAAGACAACGTTTACCTATGGGAGCAAGTCTGAAAAGAGGGGTCAGTCAGAGAGCTAAAGCTGGCACTTCCACAACTGGCATGTAAGGGACCTGTTCCATTTGTTCAGTATTCACACCCACAGACATGGTCCTGAAGTCTGACAACTAAATCTCTGTCAATAATGTTAAGCGATGGCAAAGGAATCACGCTTCCTTTGCAAACTGTTATAGTCAACAATGGTGAATTCTAGTTTCTGTCCTACTGCCTATTTAGCATAAACCAGTTTTAGTGAAAAAGATTCCAGGTAACAGCTTCTTTATGTTATTAAGATTTCAGTGTCTTATATATATGAAACCCTCATATTTCATCTTTCTGTACCTCTTATGTAATTTTTCTATACAAATTTGGCTACAATTACAGGAAGAAATGTAGTAATTTCAGAGTGAGTACATTACTGCCTAACAGCTAGTTAAGTCTCCTTAAGAGGGTAAAAAATTAATGGAATCCTGTCTGTGATAGATGAAAGCTATAGCCATTCAGATACTGAATAGAAGAGAAAGGAGACCATCTTGTGTGTAGCACTTCCTTTTGCACATGCTAAGTACACAGTTGCCAGGTGAAGCTTGGAAGCAAAATAAATTAACTTGTGAATCCTGGTAAAGCTTAAGTTTGGATCAGTTGCTGAACTGTCCCAAGTCATCAAGGCTGAAACACTTCTTAGCAGAGCCAGAAGTCCAGCTGTAGGCAATTAAAGGTCTTTACAGTTAAATCATACTAAGGATTTCCTTTTACCTGCAGGTTTGGGTGGCAGCCGTGATAAGTGTAGTCATTCTTGCATGAGAATCTGTGTCCACAGAGGTTAGGGTTGAGGTTGTAGGCCATTGGAGTGACTCCTTAAGTAGAGCAGGGGACTTCTTGCTCCTGGCAGAAGAGAACTCTCAGCAGTTTGGATCAGGCAAAGAAAAGACACAGGTTAAAGCAAATTCATTCTAAAACAAGCTTAATCACATTTCTGATCAAAAGATTTCTAGGTCAGATTTTGCCTGTGTGAATCTGTAGAGAGAAATTAGGGTGTCATGTATTAGTGGGAAGAAAGGAGTATTAGGTATGACATGCTGGGTTACCTTTAAGCAGTTTAACATACATTTGTCTTCTTTTGTCTCATGTTCTTTATTTCTAAAAGAATTTAGTCTCCTGCCTGTGATAGCCAGGAAACCTAATTTTCTATTCTGAAAACACAGTCCAAACTCTTATTCATGATAAAATTTAGCCATTCAGAGAGGTGCAGACCATGAAATATTTAAAGATGTTACAACAGTGCTGGTTTTATTTAGACATTTTGATTTTATCATTCAGTCTTGTGTTTTCTAGTAAAATTCTAATTTGTGTTCACATGTGAACTCAAACAAAATAATTACAAAAAATTTAAAGAAGGACCTGAGGATTCAGTATTGACCCACTGTGTTGGGTATGTCACTGCCCACTACCCCAGCTAAGAGGCAGTGAGCACTTTTAGTTGCTCAGGTGGGACTCGTCCTGGCTGTCAAGGGAAAGGTGATGTTAGAGCCTGTCTGGCATTCTGCAGCTGTTTGGGGTAGCAACTTGCTCACATTCAATGTGATTTTTGTGCAATATTGGCCTCATACCTTTTGTTTCAAGTCTATATGAAGATAACTTCTGTAGGTATATTTATGCAAAGGTTTTGAGATGGATAGTGGGGTTTCTTTTAATTGCATGCAGAAGTTAAGGAGTATGTGATAACTGCGTGCCTTAAGTAATAAGCCAGTTACTTCATCTCATTTGTAGTCCTGCAGAAAAACTGGGGGTCATTGTAAGGTAAGGGATAGCACACAGTAGTGTAAAGCCAATGGACATTAATCTGCTGCCAGGAAAAGAAAACCATGTTCAGGTGGTTCAGATGTTCAGGTCAGGGCTCTTCTGCTCACCTGCTCTATGCAGTGAACCTGGCCTGAGCTCGGTGAGAACAGGTACCTGACAGCCATTGCTGTTCTTGGGCACCCATGGCCGGTTTTTGAAAGCACTCTCTGGGGCGGAAAAACACATTTTCAAACCAAGCTCAATCTATCCCATCACCTAAAGTTGAAACAACAAAACAAAATTTTAAAATTAATGGCTATTTTCAATACTTAGATTCACTACCTTTTGTTGTTTGTGATTTGTGCAATGCTGTTGAATTCAATGAACCCCTGGCAGACATTTACCTAGAGTCAACACAGCAAGTTTGCCTTTTTTGCAGAATTATTTTGTCAGGGTTTGCATATATTTCTGAAGTTGTGAGCATGAATTTACCTTAGCAATTTCTTAAAAAGACCTGTAGTTACAATGTCCCACATGTAAAAAAAAGAATTACACAATATTTTTCCAGCAAGATGTCGTTTCTTTTCTTAGGTTAATCCTCCATAATCTTGCTAACAGGGACAAAACATTGCTGCTTTTAATGTTCTTGTGGAGAGCTGTCAGCAGTGGTTGACAAATTGCAATTTTCTATCAGGCCTCAGTGTTTATACACATGCTCTCACATGGTGAAGAGCAGGATATATATACATAAGACATTCACAAATTTAGTTTGGCCTTTCACCTTTTTTTTTTTTTTTTCCNTTTTCCCCACAGCATGTGATATCTGTCCTGTTCTGCTGCCATGATCTGTCATTTTCAGCATTTTTTCTGCTTTTTCCTATTCTATATTCAAGTGATGACTGTTTCTTTCATAAAGTTCCAGTGTCATGCTTCATTCAACTTACTGAGCAGTTAAAATTCCTGTTATTGCATTATCCATCTTGTTTTGTGGTATGAAGGAAGACCAATTTGTCACAGGTTATGTTGATGTAGATGTCAGCTGAATGACCATATATTCATTAGAATAGCCTTTTTTCAAATTATATTACAGAATAAATTTAGTGACCAATTTCATGATCATATTTTTTCTCTTAATTTTAATATCCAAATTAATAATTTTAATTTTGAGCACACTATGTCCTTTTGATATGTACATGAGAGAATATTTCAAAAGACATACTAAATGCCATATTTATAGAAGGCTTGTACAGCAAATGCTGAATAAACATGTGCTACAATGCTTCCAGATTCTTAAATACAGCCATTACTTTAAGAGTAAGGTTAGTCTCACTCACTTTTTGACATTGCTTTTATTCATTGTGCTTTTATTGGTAAAAGTAAATCCTGAATATCTTTAAAAGAGAGAGAAAGGGAGAGAAACAGAGATACAGAAAGAGAGAGACAGAGAGAGAAAGGGAAAGAGAGAGAGAGAGAAAGAAAGCAAGCAAGAAAGGGGAAAACAAAGAGGAATTTAATAGGAATACTTTTAATTTAAATTTTCGAATGTTTATAAATTCTTGAGGATTCTAGTGACACATGCAGACAACTTGTAACAACAAAAAATCCTCTTCTATTCTGCTGAAATTTTCTAGCTGTCACAGCCCTCTCTGTGTTTTCTGTGTGTTAACCACAATTTTTTTCTCTATTTAAGCCTGCCTTAATGTCATCTTACATTTTCATTCCCATTAGAGAGAGGTCCACTCTGCAAAGACACTGACATAGGACACTATATTTTCTTCCATCTGAAGTTATCTGGACACAAAATAGTTCTTCATTTTTCTGTATACTTGATGTAAAACATCAGACCTGATGTGAAGTTCCCATTTCTGTGTTAGTGCTATGAAGATGCACTGAGATGTACTAAAACACAAGAAACAGTGGCACAGCTTAAAATATCATCTGAAAACTGAGGCAGGGGCACCATACTTTGAATGAGAAATCGCTTTGCTTTTTGTTGCTTCCTAAAATAAAAAAAATCAATAGAAGGAAGAAAAGGAGAGTTTTGCTGAGATGACTGTTCCTTTCAATTCTGTAAAGAAGCCTGAGGCATACTGATGACATCTTTGTGCTTATGTTTTTGAGTTAGGCTGTAAAAATAAGTGCTAATCTAATGGCAAAACTTGGTTAAAGCATAGCTGGCAGTGAGGATGATGGATATGTGTCCATTTCAGTAAATGCTTCTGTCTATTTAGTCATACGAAGTTACTTATAAAAGTAAGGATTGGTATTAATACTATTGTCAGTCTGGAAAATATTGTATATCGACAATCAGCTACTAGTATTTTTTTCCTGGAGGCAGTAAAAAGATTAAAGTATATATTTTTGCTGATGTATCCATCTGATGCTTCTGAACACCTTCTCTATGATGTTTTTGCTCTTGTATTTTTCAGATTGCTCTTTTGGATGTGATAATGGAATTCTGCTATTTTAAGAATTGTCTGTAAAGCTGTTTGATTTTTTTCCTTTCCCTTTACCCTAATGTTTTCTCATAAAAGGATTTCCCTCAAAGTGGACTTGAAAAGCTACCAAGGTCACTAGTTTGGAAGAAAACACCCAGTTTAGCTGATATCATCGTTGTCCTTGTTTCAGTTAGGATAGAGTTAATGTTCCTCCTAACAGACAGTACAATGGTGTGTTTTGGATTTAGGACTAGAATAATGTGGGTAACACACCAATGTTTTAGTTGTTGCTGAGCAGCACTTACCCTAAGTCAAGGACTTTTCAACTTCTCATGATGCACCACTAGTGAAGAGACTAGGGAGCACTAGAAGCTGAAAAGGACACAGGAAGGTCAGTTTGCCAAACCTGAGGGATGTCCAGTACACCTGGAATCAACTATCCCAAGGTTGGAAATACAACCCCACCATCTGCCATGCGCTGATCCAGATTGCACTGGAAAAGAGGGAAACTCTGGAACACCTGAAACACTTTGATCATATTATTTTATGGGGCAATGCAGAAACAGGAACTTTTGGAAAAGGGAAAAAAATAATCCAAACATTTCAGAAATCTTATCTGATTTTGCCACAAAATGAAGTTCAAGGGATCTGCACAGGACATCCAATTTTTTTGAATGGAATTGTTAGCATCCAACATCAAGGTGAACATCACAAATCCCGTTGGATGTGATCAACAAAATAGCATCTCCACCAACTAACAAAGAGGAAGCACAAGCTCTCAGGTATTCTGTGGTTTTGGGGGAATGCACACTCTAAATTTCAGCTGATTGTAAGCTCACTTAATCCAGTGACCCAAAAAAAGAACAATTTCAAAATTTCAAGTGAGACCCTGAGCAACAAGCTTTTGAACAAATCAAACAGGATATCATGCTGTAACCCTTGGGTCAGTTGTTGAAGACAAGATGTAAGATATGTGCCCTATACCACAGCCAGGGAGAATAGTCCTACTAGTAGCCTCTGTCATAAAACACCAGGGGACATTCAAGGTTAAACCCTAGGTTTTGGGATTTGGGGATAACAGAACATGAGTCCATTATACTCCAACTGAAAAAGAAGTATTGTCAGCTTAAGAAAGGGTTTGAGGTGAATTGGAAAGGATTGGTACTGAAGGGCAGCTCATCTTGGCATCCTGTCTGCCAGGGCTGGGCTGGATGTTCAAAGGACAGAGATCACACAGCAGGCTCAACTAGGAAACCTCAGTTGCCCAGAAATCTTGGACAGAGATCATGAACTGAACAGAAGGCAAATATTTTGAAGTATCGCCAGAGGAGGAGGTGAAGTGTGCTGATGATGTCCAAATATACAATAAACTACCAGAAAATGAGAAGCCAAGAGTATGCCCTGTTCACTGATCGGTCCTGTTGTAGGAAATCATCAGAAGTGGAAAACTGCTCTATGGAGTTCTATATGACAAGTCTCAGAAACTGCTGCAGAAGGTGAATAGAGCCAATTTGCTTGAGGGAAGGCCATCCAGCTGGCTTTAGACACCGCTGACTGAGAAAAGCAGACTGTTTTATCTCTACTGACTCATGGATGTTGGCAAACACCCTGTGGGGTTGATTACAGCAATGGAAGCAGAGCATCTGGGCTGCTGCATTGAGCAGGCCATCCCTGGTGCCATAAAACAAGTTGGCAGGGATGCAGACCAACCTAACTGAACAGGGAGTTTTGGCTGGAACTTGGGAAAAAAAAGGAATATTCATGCACTTTGGAGGAAGAGACAAACAAATCAGAAGACCTACAAGGATGTTGGGAGCTTATGAATGGAGAAAATTAGAAGAGCTAAACTAAAACTTAATCTGGCTACTGATACAGAAAAATGATAAAAAATGTTTCTGCAAATACATAGGCAAAAAATGGAGGGATAAGGAAAATCTCATCCTTTACTGGATGTGGGGATTAAAAATGGTGATAAAGAGTGAGAAAAAGGCTGAGGCAGTTAATGCCTTCTTTGCTTGAGTTTTTAATAGTAAGAGCAGTTGTTATTGGGGTACCCAGCTCTCTGAGCTGGAAGACAGGGATAGAGAGCAGAATGAAGCTCCCATAATCTAAGGGGGCACACAGTCAGTCACTCGCTATGGCACTTAGACACACTTGTCTATGGTACAAAACAGAATCCACCCAAGTGAGGGAAAATCAAATTATGTAACTGACTTAACACTACACTGAGGGCAGTGACTGCCGGGGCCTTCAAATATTGGAATGCAAATTTAGCAAAAACCTCCTTGTTAGTCAACATTAGGTGATCTGCCAATTGAGCTGGCCCTCCTAGTAAGCATTCATGTACTATAGAAGGGGATAAAGTTCCTGGAGGGCACATTAAAAATATGTTGGGGAAGTCACTCTGAGTTATTCCTTCCTCAGGCAGTGGCAAATCCATCCACAGGATTTCTTTTGCTCAAGGACCTGGGTATACTTGGTGGGTATGCAGGAGGATGAGGAGCTCTGATGTGGACCTCAAGTGTATTTTGGCTAAGACTGGACAATTATTTGAGTTGTAAGACATTAATTGTTGCATAATACTGTATTTCATCTCCACTATGATTACTATATGCCATATCAACATTATTACATTAAGAATTATCTGGATTAATGGAAAATGACTTCTGATGAAACCTATAAAATTTCAGTAATGACAGAACTAGACAAGCACAGCAATGACAGAACCAGAGCTGGCTTCAGCATTCAACATCACATGTCACTTTTCCTGCCCTGAAGGACTGCTGTGGCAGATGAAGCCCAAACTCATGGACTAAATGAACTCACAAGACTACCCATAGGCTAAGGAAACTATACCTGTGTGTGTATATCAAAAGGCAGGAAAGGTGATGATAATTAGTCAGAATGTATTGGAAAGTGTGGGATTTGGGCATGACATACCTAGTTTAGAGTCAGGAGGGAATATTATCCTGGTTTCAGCTGGCATAGAATTAATGTTCTTCCTAGCAGATGTTACAGTGGTATTTTGCATTTAGGATGAGAATAACGCTGGTGACACACTGATGTTTTACTTGTTACTGAGCAGCACTTTCCCTAAGTCTTCTTATGCTATCCTGTCAGTAAGGAGATGGTGGCCACCAGAAGGTGTGGTGGGACATAGATAGGACAGCTGACCCCGAAAGTATATTTCCTACTATACAACATCATGCTGAACAATAAAACTGGTAGGAGTTGGCTGTGGGTGGGACCCCACTACTTGGGGACTGGCATCAGTCAGTGAGTGGTGACCAACTTCATTGTGCATCACTTGTTTTGTACATTTTTTATTATTGTTATTATTTTCCCTTCCTTTTTGATGCTATTAAACTGCCTTTATCTTAACCTACAAGTCTTACCTTTTTCCAGTTCTCCTGCTGCTCTAAACCACACCTATCATTTAGCTTGTGCAATCTTTTCACCTATATTAAAGTTCAGAGTTTAATATTTGTAAGAAGAAAATTAATCACCCCTCTGGTTAATATTTCTGGTTTTAATTCAGTTAATAAAGTACAGAAGTGGATTTAACAGCACCCACTTGAGGCACTGGAATGTTTCCAAAGGAAATTCATGAAACCTCTTTCTCAACTCATTCTGGCATTTCCATAGCACTTCCATGGTGAAGCAGTTCCATTTTCTGGGGGACGGTGGGACTTTCCCCTCTCCTATTCCCTCTTTTGGTTATGATTATTTGCCAGTGTGAACTCTGGGCAGAACCTGCTTGCAGCTTTCTGTGTTTGCTGGTGCAGGCAACCCCTGGTAGGTAGACATTAGTTGTTAATAGCAGAGGCCTGAGGATAGCATGCTCCCCCACTTAGGAGGCAACTGAACATTTCCTATGAATTGCTTTCTTTGCTCTTCTCTCTCCTTTGCCCACTTCTGAGGTCCTTCAAATGGGCTGCACCTTCAGTTTGCCTGCTAGAAATCAGAGACAGATGGGTCTGAGACAGAAATATTTAAACAGTACTGGCACTCAACTTGTGACAAGTGTCAGATCACAGAAAATACTCATTTTCTCTAGAACTGGTTTTTTTTTCCCTCTGCTTTCATGGATTATGTCTTCTTTAGCTCTCCTTTATTTATAATGTATGATAAGGCAGCAAAGAGCTCTAGGTTGGCTTCATTTGATGTGATGGAAGGTTTCACATGAAACCAAGCTCTGTCATAACTGCCTGTGGAAGTGAGGCTGACTGCTTACAGTTCATGGACCTTTCCTTTTGGTCTCTAAAATTCTCGTGTCGTCAGTCTCATAATTTCTAGTGGCTTTTCACCTGCTAGAATGTATGTCACAGGCAACTTCGGGGGTTTTTTTGCACAAGGGAGCTGAAAATCCATCCCATAATGTGGGGTTCAGAGAAAAATGCTTCAATGTGTAAAAAAAAGGAAAATAAATTTGGCAAAAAGCATAGACATGATAGTAAGATTTTTGTCTTGGTTTAGGTCCATTTTTCCTATTTCCATTTCTTTCCCTTCTCATGAGGCTGAATGCTGTTCCATCTCTTTCTAATGTTTCTTACAGCATGTCCAATGCTGATCTAACTAGTAAACATTCTCCCCAAGCCTAAAATAACTTTACATTATAATTTTACTGTTGTATTTCTTGTCTCAGTCACTCAATCTCTGTGGGAGATGTAAACTTACCCTTCAGAGAGGACCTCTGAACACTGCAGGCCAATGAGAATAGCTGATAAACATTCATGCTTCAGTCTGAAGTGTAATGACTTCAGCAGCTGCACATTTTTGAAGTGCTGTGACACAAAGGTCAGTGGATGATATCCAGGACAGAGCAGAGTTATGGAAGAGGATTAGGATCAGCTAAGTTTTAAAAGTGCTAATCACATTTGGGGGACTAAATGTGATTTGTCCAGCTCTGAGAGAAATAAAAAACATTAAATATCCTATTTCACTTAAGATAAACCACCCACTTTTAAAATATTGTATTTAATGTTCAGTCCTCTTACCAGATATGTAGTCCCCATGTATATGAATTATACTTTGTATAGTCCCATTGTTTTTCTTTCTGTCATGTACTAGTCTTACACTTAGGCATTAATTTCTGTACTTTTCTAAGTCAGGGCTTTGCCACATTAGGCAGTTTTGTGTTTCCTCTGGATCAGACTCCGGTTTCTCTTACAGCTGATACAGAAGATGTCCTCATCCTCCTGCCAGGGCTTCACATACTAGCACAATTAATACTGCATCATGGACACGTGCTCTGCCTCTGGACACAAAGATATGGCAAGGTGGTTGTCATGAGCTACAGAACTGAGCCTGGCTGATGCCACTGCAGAGGTGGATTAGTAGAGTTTCAGAAATGTCAGCTATTTGTCGTTACTTTTCTTCTAAAGATAAGATTCAGTTATATGAGTCATCCTCTAACTATTTTACTGAGGACTGTCAGTAAAATGTGTGTTTTTGTATTTTGTGAAAACCTGTAATTTTGTGGCATTTGAGATGACCTGTTGGACAAGAGAAGATGTAGGTGAGGCTCTTCGCATAGGTGAGTTTCAGACCCCTTGACCACATGCAGTTTAAGCAACCCTCTGGGTGCTCCACAGGAAAGGAAGGAAGGAAGCCCAGCTTTCCTAGCTTGGTGCCTAAAGTGGCTACTTCTGCAGGAAAAGTAGCCAAGCATAGTTAAGAGCTGCATTGCAGGTGCACTTGATCACACCCGTTTGACCATGGAGGGCCTGTTATACCACCTGGGTTTTGTGCCTTGTAGTCCAGAGGATAACGGTCTGGATGGGTGCTAATGGGCTAAAGCCACGTGCCTGGCTGTGAGCTATTTAAAAATATACAGTCACAGAATTTTTGATTGCTCAGGTTCAGTGCCCTGTTAAGACAGGTGCACAAGACACAGATAAACAGGTATGTCCTCAGCACTCTGTGACTTGCTTAGTTCATCTGAGGCACTTTTTTAGATCTAGACTGAGGGGGTGACTGAGGAGAAAACTTGATTTCATTTTTTAAAGCATTCATGGCCTTTGGAGACTTCAGCTTCACAGTTGTGAATCATGTGTAGTGAGTGGGCCCTGAGTCATATTTCACATTGTTGCACCATCAAGGGGCTGCTTCTACATCCCTACTTGATTCACACAGATCTGCCTGCACCATGGTGGGCTCAGCAGATGATTGTTGAGGGGAATAGCATGTCCCTTATGATTTATGTTTTTGAAGGACAGGGTAAAACCTAATTATTGTGTCATGTATTCTTTAAATTCATAGTGCACTTACCAAAAAACTTAGAGAGTTTTGGGGTGCCAACAGGCTGCTGAAAAGTAATGTGGTCTGAAACCAATACAAGCTCAAATTTTCAAGTGGAGTGAAAACTTTAAGTATTTGTTCCCCACCATCCCATGAAATGGACTTCCCTATCATTCTCCTAAATATGTTCTGCCAGTCCATGAGTGTTTTAATCCTCTGAATCTGTTTCTTGTTATTCAAAGACAATACACTATGAGAGGCATGCATACATATACATGCATGTATATACAAATAATGTGAGGATAATTAAAACACTTTTTAAATTAACTTTTAAAAGATGAAATAGATTCTATTCTCTCAATAGGATTTTCATACAACTCTGTAGATATTTGCAACACCCACTTCAACCTCCTTGGCCTACAGCTGCTCCTGTTACACAGTGAATTATCTGAATGTCTCATCTTTCCTCTCAGAGTTAGAACTATGTCATTCTGCAAGTAAAATACTTTGTTAAACTAAGAAAAAGGCAGTATCTTCTATTTTATTTTGTTGTTTTGTTTTAGTAATCTGCCTTGCCTTTTTTTATAATCTATTAAAGTCTCGAGAATATTTTTTTTTTCCAAATTGCAAAGGTGATTCTGTTGTCTTCTTCAGTTCAAGCTTTCTTGGGGGCACTGACTCTTTCATTACTTGTGTCTATCACAGTGAGGTGTACAAGTAAATGAACAGGGCTCCAAGATATGTTGCAATGCAAATTGCACCATAAAATTTATTACAAATTCCATATTTATGCTAAAATCTCTCAAAGGACCTGGACTTTTTCTACATTGCAACTATTGAAACAAACATGAATGCCTGTAGGCCTTGCATTTTCAGAAATTAATCTCAAATTCTTATTTATCTTCTGCTCAGGTTCAGCACACTCCATCAGCTATAAAGAACCCTAAGAGATCATATATGTGTTCTTTCCATATGAAAAAATAGATTTCTTCAAAATACACTGATGTAGGTTTTTCAAAGACTGCTGTGTTTGCAAATGTTAATCCTCAGTGAAATTTGATTCTAGTTCCTACTGGCTTTGAGATTCTGCCTTCAATTAGTTAAAATTGTAAAAACATTGACATTTGCTGGTGATTTGCAGAGAAAATGCTTTTCCTATGGGATGAAGGTCTCAGGTTATCCCTGGCCTGTAGTGAGAACACTTGCACAGTTGAGTACCTTCAGCTGAAGTAGCACCACCATTTAGCATTACATACATGCATAACCCTTTCTGAAGGGTATACCCAAGGGCAGTTGAAAAGCAGCCATAAAATGCTTTGTAAATACCTTTTGTCTTTTCCGTTCTTAAATCTGTCTGTAGGACTAGTGAATCCTGACCTAAAGTTAACACTGTGCATATCTGTGTCTCTCACAAGCAATGTTCAAATGATTGATTAAAATGTCTCTTTAGTCTCAGGAATATAAGACTCTGGCAATAATGTTCCCATCTGGAAACACCGTGTCAGAGGCAGTATCTTGCTGCTGGTGCTCTTTGAAATAGAGGAGAGTAATTGAATTCTGTAGCCTCTCAAGGACTGAAGGAGCAGCTCCCATTCATTATGAACCATAAGGAGAAAGGTAATTTTAAGGTACTGCCTGATCTTCCTAACATATTACATGCTGCACAGGTATTTGATGTCCTCTGCTCTGAAATGCAGAGAAATGAGCCCTGCTTTCCAGAGTAACGATGAAAATAGTCCCTCCCCAATTAACCCAAAATGTGAAGAAATAAATCTTCTCTCCAACAGACGGCGAAAACTATTCAATTATGAAACGCACACTGTTAAACAGGTGCTTCCTAAGCTGCTGTTGGAAAGAGCTGACTCTTCTCCTGCTGTGGTAGTCCCAGTGCCAGCCTGGGCAGCTGCAGGCTGGGGCAGCCATCCCAATGGGGCCAGAGGTGGGGATACACGGATCAGGCAATGAATTCACTTGGAAGATATAGCCTTAATGATGCTCTAGTTTTGACAGTGGTTACTCAGAGACATGAGACAGAGTTGAGGGAGGCATGACTGTGCTGTTGTGCTGCCTGTGATTCTGGCAGGAGTGATGCCTTAAGCTTCACTGGGTAGGTAGACAAAACAAATCCCTTTTCTGCTGAGAACCAAGGACAACTTTCAGGCCCAAAGCATAAACAATGATGGACTGAAGGGAAGAACAAGAAGGATGAGACCTCACAACCTGAAGCTGTAATTGGACAATTAAACCCCAATATGCAAATGGACCAACACTGATAAAAATGTAAGACCTCGTGATGGGTCGGCCATTAGTGTGTGCTGTTTTGTAGTGGACTAAGGGTGTAGCCTTGGTCAGGCTCCTGTCCTGCCCAAGGTGGATTCTGGAGGCCTTTCAATAAATACTTACTTTATTCTCTAGCTCTGTCCAGTCTCTGTTTCAGGTCAGCCTTCCAGGCAGCAGGAAAAGCCTCCTCTTTATGGCCCTGCAGGCAAGCAATTTATCAGGAAGATCCTGAAGAGTGCTGGAAGATGCCTTGTATGTGCTGAAATTGCCTGTCATGACAAAGTCTGCACAAATGAAACCCCTTATTTCATCACAGGAAATTATGGCAGATAGAGATTATATTTTGATAATTGTTAAAAAATTAAAACTTCTTGACTATGTCATCCCTTTCACCCAAGGTAGCCTTATGAAATGCATATCTCAGGTACATTGTACACACCCAAATGGTACATAGCTCTACGAGGGAGATTCTATTGCCTCAGAAAACTCAATATATAATAGCTATAGGTAATTAATTGTAGGTACTGTAAGTGGTGGGGGATGAATTTTGTATTTTGTAGTGTGACTGTATAACGCAAACATGAATGGCAGTGGGATAAAAGAAAATGGTCTGTGACCTAAATATTATATGATATTTTCTACGCAGATAGAGATCCACATTTTGTGTAGCCGCATAGCTACACAAATGCTATAAGGAATAATTCCTATAGATGGTTGCAGGCTCATAATATTCTCATTCATGTTTATGTTTTCATAGATTTGTTCTCATTCAGCATTAATTTTCTCCTCTACAGGGGTACCTTTGTTTGCTGCTTCTTCCTTTAATTTGTGATTTGTCTTTCAGTTAATGTCTTTAGTATTAGTATTTTTTCATCAGCAGCCTTTTTGTGAATAACATTTTTCCCACACCTAACTGCATAGTCCCAATTTCCCCCCTGCTATTATTCTTGCCTTCTGTTGCTTCTCTTTGTTTGCCTAATATTTTTTTTCCTGGAGTGAAAATCACATCTCCTCATAATCTTCCCTCTTATATTCACTCCCTAGTGCTAACACTCATACTCACCCCCACAATGATGCTGGCTCAACTACTGACTGACACCTACTCACAGAACTTCTGTTCCACATTTCATCTCTCCCCCAAAAAAGAGCCTTTGAGACATGCTGTCATCTTCAGATGAACTTGTGTACTGGCAGCACCTTACCTACAGAAACACATTGTAATTTTCTTGCTTTTCCTCGCTATCAGAAACTCACCTTTTCATGTCCCTCGTGTTGTCCCAGTACTGTTAGTTTTGCTCCAGCTGACCCGAATTCTTCAGTTCTCTGCCCTCATCTTCTCAGATGTTTCAGTCTGAATGAGAACTTTGGGCCACAGTCTGCTCTCCACCACAAAACTACTACCCAGCTTTAAGCAGGTGACAGAAGCTTCATTTTCTTTTTTGTTTATCTTTTTCTTTTCCTTTGCTTCATTTTTTTTAATCTTTTCCTTTAATAAGCAATTTTTTACATCCTTGAAGGTGTATTTTATATGAACCTCTTTCAGTGAGGGTTATGAAAATCCTCAAAATGGAAAACAGTAAGGAACAATTTTGTTCTTTCATTCCTCAGAACCTTGTGCTCATCCTCACCTAGGACAGGTTGCTGGGAAATCCCCTGGTTACACAGTAGAGACTACAGGAGTTTTCACATCAGTGATCTGCCTCAACATGACTCTTAAAAAAATTATTAAATTCTCTGTTTTGTGTGCTTGATTCTCCAACATTTTGCCTTTTTCTTAAGTACATTTTGCAAAGGAAAAGGGTAATCTATTCAGTGCCAGTTACAATGATGTTTCACTTGTGCAATTTGCAATGAACAGGGGAAAATTCAACATTAGAATTGAAATATTTGCTTGTGCCTTTTTCAGTGCTTTGGGACGCAAAGAATGGAAATCCACATGTATTTGCATTGCAAATCACATTAGAATATGGTGGAGTTTATCCAGCTGGTGAAAGTGCCAGCTCTTGATATTTGATATTGTTCTCAAAACCTGCAGGGACTAGGACAATCAGGATTTACTCTGGTTGTGAGATGCACCTCTGTATATTTTAATCAGTGCTGTGGGACTGTGGCACATTGCTGAGGCACAGGCAATGGAAGAGCCCAAAGCTCTGGGTTTGGTTGCACCCCGAGTTTGTGCAGTGACAAGGCCTGGGCCCCTTCCCATCCCCTGTTTACTCTAATCCCATATTTCCACAGAAAACACAGTCCTGTGGAAGAGGTGACGTATTCTCATCGGTGCCTTTCTTGAGTGCCAGTGGGCAAATAGCAATTACATATTTTAAAGCACTCTGCTCCAGTTAAAATAATTTAGGCAGCTACATTCTAGTCACAAAGGAACCATAATATCTTCTTCATAAAATATCACTGGTTTTGCAGACACATCTCCTAGCTGTGAATGGCTCCCATATCAAGGCCATCAGATATTTTGTGTGATTGGATGAAATGGAGTGTGCATCAGGCTGAAACAGTAAAGGACAGTGATGGGGAAGTACTGTACTCTCTCAAACTCTTTAGTGCATTTGGTCTTCTTAAAGAAGGGAGATAAATTATCACCAGAAACCATTTTCCTTTCCAGACAACCCCTAAATGTAGACCAAGATTTGGCTTCTAAGTGCAAACTTCAGGACTTTCTTCCTTTACCATTTGCCCCATCTTCATTGCACATCTTTATTTAGAAGTTCCACATATGACAAGGTGTCTCATGGATAAGTCTTTCATTTAAAAGTTGTTTTTGATGTCTTGAAAACTGAAATATGGCTCACCAACTGAAACTTGTAATTTTCTCTGGATGGCCAATGCTATCTTAGGAGACGCCTTCACAATTTAGGGTAGTGTGAAAATTGAAATATGTTACAGATCATTTCAGGACTGTCATATTTTGCTGAAACTGATATCATAACCATTGCACTAGCAAAAAAAATCCATATAACCTAATTGCATAATAATTCTTTTTAAGAGTATTATACTAAAAGGCATTTAATAATATGTGGAATCAAAAACTGTGTGAAATAACCATAATAAAAGTGCATGAAACTGTAGCATCACCTAAAATATCTCTGTAAAGTCAAAGATAGGCTGAATATGCTATGGAAACAGTTTCAAATGAACTTTGAAATTTTAAAGATGTTTAAATTGTAAACTCAGTGAAACTAAGGGAAGAAGAGAGAGAAGCAAAATCACACTTCTCTACTCAGCTGATAGGAACCAAAACAATGTTATGGACAGTAGAACCTACTCTGAGAAAAAACCAATTTAAAAATCTACTTGTAACCATGAATAGATTTAACTCTAAATTAAATGCCATGATATGGATGTAAAACAGAAAACTCAGGCTGATTAATTTAAGATATTAGTGACTTCTTTTCATCAATTTCCCTTTTATATAAAATCTGCTGACTTTCTATTCCTTATAAGGATAGAGATGCCATCTTTTTGGACGTTATTTTATTAAGGTATGTAGCATTTTTTTATTTTAATATGCAAGCATGTTCATCAAAAATATTTTTATTGTACAGAACACCGTATATTTTACTTACTGGTATTTCTATATGTGTTGTATTTAATTTTGGGTTTGTTATGAAATAGAATAGTCATTGTCAGTTTAAGAGCTTGTCACTTCACATTGCATATCCTACTGTTCCAAAAAAAGATTTATTATTATGTATTTTCAAGCTGGCAAATATAAACATGCTTTTATTTTCTTATGTATGCTATAACAGGATGAAAATCTAAAGTTTCACAAAGAAAAATGTTGGTACAAAAGATCAAAACCACCACTATTAAATAGAGGATTTATGATGCCACTGATTAATGAAGTATACACAAAAATAATTAGGAAAAATAATTAAAAAAGAAATCCCCTTTTCTCATCCCATAAATGGAAGGAAAAGGAAAGGGATTCAAAAGAAAAATACTGTGTCCCATTAAGGATTTTAATTGCCACACTAAATTACTAAGGTAAGTACCTAATTAAAAATTCCTTTTAAACTTCATCTTCATACTATAAAAAGACATGTATAGTAATTATACAGATGGTTGTGATCCTGATATTTTTCTACTGAATATCTTACACTTAACCTGAATGCCAGTTAAGCATAAAATGTACCAATAACTAACAGATCCTCCAGGCATAAACCCTCAAGTTATTGTAAATCTGCATGTATTTTTTATTAGATTCTTTTTCTCATTGACACTGATGCTGTGTTGATTATGATTGCCTTGATATTTTACAGAAAATCCAGGACAATTTACATTCTTGAACTGGATATGAGTGATGGGTGTACAGTCCTTCCATCTGCATGTAAACCAGTGATTTTAGTCTTAGTCAAGACTAACCCTGTCAAGAATGTCAGGGTTTTTCAAGCTAAGCACCCACTCCATGGGTGAATGGCAATGGACAGTAGAGTATAACAAATAATTCATGCTGAAAGAGGCCACAGAATGCAGTCCCTGCCTGCTCAAAGTGGAAACAGGCAGTGGGTTGTTCAGGATGGTGTGGAAATGGGTTTTGGTTGTCCCTGAGCATGGAAATGCTGTCCTCTTTCAGAAACTGATAGAGGACACATACTTTTCCTCACATCTAGTTGAAATTTCCCTCATTGCATCTTGCATTTGTTGACCCTTACACTGTCCTGGTGCATGACAGAGAAAATCTGACTGTCTCCTCTGCAGCCTACTTTTCATATCTACTGAGGTGTTTCTTTACCTTTCATTTCTTAATGCTGAGTGAAATCTGTTTCTTCAACACAGGTCAAGTTTTCAAATCACCTGGCCTTTACATGGATTTGTCTTCATATCTTACTGACTTTTATATACTGAGTAATCCAAAAGTTCTTATCCATCAATAGCTCACAAGTACAGAAAGAGACAGTATCTGAATTCCAACAGCAGTTTAAAAACATATTCTAATATCTCATAATAATTATTATGTTTTTATTTTATCCTGTAAATAAGCCATACAGGATCTTTTTCTGTCTAATACATCATAGGTTCCACAGCACTATCTGCTCACTGATGTCCTCAGACAAATGTGCCTATCCTTGTGGAGTTAAGTCATAGATACAGCAAACAGATGGAGGAAGGAAGCAGTTCCAGGGCTCACAATGATCTCACTTCATATTGGTGCAGTTGCATTGACACTGATGGATTTATGACAAAAACAATACTCTAAGAATTGTCACAGTAGCTGGACAAAGTCTGTCTTTGACAAGAGTCTTGTCTCTGAAGTGTCTGATAATGTCTGTGCAGGAAAACAGCACAGAAAAAAACATGGTATATCTCACATCAAAATTTCTCCCTAGTACATGAAAAGTGAGAAGTATTGTGGTAGCTTTTTGCAAATCTGTTGAAGCAATTTCTGTAGAATAAAAGGCTTGTTTACAGTTGGAGAGAATCAGAACTCTACTGAAGATTTTATTAGAACACTATTGAAGATGTTTCAGTAGATTTGTCTGGCAATTTATTTTCATAATTCTTCACCAGGGAGTGCCTGTTAATCTGGAATGAAAAATTCTAGAAACATGAAACACAGCACTTTTCAATATCTGGGTTTTTGCATTTTCTTTAAACTCAGGCTGGACAAGGTAATTTTACCCAGCAGTGCAATTCTCTACATAACTTTCAACATATAAAAGTTAAATATCAAGGTCTAGGGCTACTTTAGAAACTGCCTCCCGAAGAAGGCTTATTTCATACTAAAATTGATATGTCAACGAATTGCCATATCTCTGCTTTTCCCTACTGATTGTGCAAATAGCCCAAGGTCACTAGATAAGACTCACAAGTCCAAATTTCAGATATCTAAAATTTAGGAAGCTGAATAGCAGTCTAAGTGTCCTGAATTCCAGTCAATACTGCAGAGCACATGTTGCTTTTCACCAACAGCTGTTTTTGGGATAGCCGTCTTTTCAATGTAAAAGGTAATATATTGGAAATTGGGGATTTTTTAAAAATGCAGTTTGTGTAGGATGAACAAAATAGGATAAAATCTTTTTAAAATGGATCCTGATGAACAGAATCTGGGCTGAGCCTGTCTTGAGCTTATCAGAAGTAATCTGCTCCCAGGAACTTGTGATGTCTAATAAGCTCCTGCTCTTTTTTTTAATGATCAGCCTTGCAAACATTTTTTTTCCCCTGAGAACCCAAGTGAGATAATATTTGTCATTCTAACACTTCCAAAGAAAGTTTCCAACCCAAGGTGTGCCAGGATGGAACACTGTTATGACCAAAGCCCCCTCTCAACAGCACCCCAAAGTGAAACCCTTTGAGCTCTCCTGGAGCAAAGCCCCTTTGAGTGGGGCGTCTCAGGGCCAGGAACTCCCAAGTTTGCTGTACTCAGACGATCCCTGAAAAGTGATACCCTGACTCCTTGAGGCTCCCCCCTTCCCAAAGGCATCTGAAGTGGGTACTTCACTACCTTTGAGGGAAATTTTTCACCTTGTACAAGCTCTATGTGTCTGTGTGCATGCATGTGTGCATATTCTGTACCAAAGGCACAAGTAATACTGTTCTCCTAGATTCTCCAAGTACCTAAGGTTTGTACATTAGGTCTGTAAGTTACTGCTGTGGTATAGTAAATCCTATAAGAGTCCTTTGCTAAATCAATTACCTTAAGTCATAAGTTGAGTTAACTGTTGGTTAGTTTAGGATGCTGTTAAGTGCTGTTGGATCTTGAGGCCATATTCCCTTTTATCCTTCTTTAGGCCATATTCCTTTTTATCCTTACCCTTTCTAATTTTTGCTTCTCTTCCCACCCCCTTTCCTCCTCCCCAGGTTGTTTTGGGGGTTTGGATTGGTTGACTCTGGATTTTTGTTTACTTTTCCTCAATGTGCTTTAACCATCTAGTAAGCAGTAGAGTGAACCTTGTCAATGAATGTAGTCACACTGTCACTTTTCTGTTAAACTATTTTTACTGATACTTTTGCACCAGTCTGATGACTGATTTTCTTTTGCATAGAGACTGTTCCTTGTGAGGATAATGCTTTAGCTATCCCTGAGTGCAGCAGCTGTTGTTGCTGAAGTATATCATCAGATATACTAAAATAATGTAGATACCTAACTTGTGGTACAGAATCCAAGCAATTTCTTTATAGTGTTAAAATCAAGTATGCGTATTTTTCCTGGTAATTTTAAAATCTATTTTTCTAATTAATTTTTTACTGACATTCAAAACCCACCCCCCAAAAAAAAACAAACAAAAAAAACCAGTGGTAGAAGCAGCTACTACTGATACACTCGTGCAAAAATTAAGGAACATTTTATATTTGAAATCTCCCAGGAAAATCTCAGGTTACTTGTATAACCCTTGTTATTTTTTGAAGGTAGATGAGAAGGACTATTTGCAGTAAAGACAAATTTGCCCAAGTTACATCTCCGGACACTGCTGTCTGGCAAGAGACCTTGAAATGTGCAACAGGAATAAGTAATTGTTGTGTTCACAGGCACATTAATTTCCATAATGAATGCCTTTGTTGCTGTTCCATGCTAGAATTTGGAGCCATAAAGTCAGGTAGATAAGCATTGTACTGCGTTTATAGGCGGTGGAACTTAAGTACAGAAAGTCAAAGTGAATTTGCAGAAAACCATGCAGAAAGTTAAAAGTCAACCAGGAACAGAGCTTTTGTTTTCTGGCGCTCATCTGCATGTTTTACAAAAGCTGCGTTCTGAGTGTAAATCTGAGCCCAAAGATTTTCTGAGCCCAAAGTGCGTGTCTTGTTTTGAAAACATGTCCCTAAAGGGTGGAAGCAGATTGTGAAAATTTTGATGGGATATCTTGCTTATCAGGAATGAAAGGGCAAGCTATTTTTGTGAGTGAATGAGGTTTGGCTAGTAGAGATACTTGGGCTCATCACAAGGGTCCTGAGGCGCACAACTGCTGCATCTGCAAAATTTGGTCTTCCTCATTTAACTTCCAGTTCAGAGCACACCAGCCAGTGCCAGAAGTTTGCAATGGCATTCTGCAACTACTGTCCATATCAAAATTTTACTCTGGTTTTATGCTGAGGAGCCTTGATTGCTGACTGTGAGAGCTCTCAGATATATTGCACAGCATATTGATATTGATTATTTGATATGATTCTCTAATTCCAAAAATGCTATTAGCTGACAGAAAAAATGTATTGCATTTGAGAAAAAGGAGCGATTATTAATTGCAAGGCTTTGGATCTTCCTCATTATTTACTGAATCAGGAAAGATTTTTTTCTCAGGAGGTCAAATAAATACTGGTAATAAAAATCTGTACTGCAAATTTATACATGAAGACATATTCTTCCAGAATGCATTCATTTTGCTAATTGTAGCAGTTTGAATAAGATTTTCAGAAATTTTCACATTAATAATGAGATTTTATTTAGGTAAGATGAGATCTATCTTTTATTTTTATTATTTTTAAAACTTTATCAGCTTCTAGCTGTACTAGATACATTGGAAATCCAGAGCATACAAAATGTAAGCTGCAGCAGATTTTTCAATTTTAAGGTTCATGCTTACATTGAGAAATCATGGTACCCTCACCAATAATGTTCATGACATCCAAACAATTTGTGGACTGTGATCAAGATTCTTAAAAATATTATAGTGGTTTCTAAAAGTAATTATTGTGTTGAATTCTGTTCTATAAATTAGTTAAGTGTTTACTTCCTTTTTTTCCCACATTTCTAGTGGTATCTTCAATATTGTGTCTTCTCTCCTATAGTGAAAGATACTTCAGTTGTTTAATTTGAGCTGCTTTAGAAGTACTAATATTGTGAAAAAATGTGGAAAAATATGTAAACCACATTATCTTGAAATGACTCAGACTGCAGACTTGTTCACATATCCATTACCTCAACCTTGTAGATCTGTCAAGCTTTCCAGTTTGACTTTGCTTTATCCGAGGATGTATGTTAATACATCATTCATTTAGCTCATTCATATTTCCAATTGTAATGCATTTTTTGAATAAAAACAGTGTTTAACATTTTGCCTCTACACAGTAGGTTGGTCAAGAAGGTCAATTAACGTGTTTCTTTCAGAAGCTGTGAACTCACAGCAAAAAAATCATGTTTCCATTAGTATCTCACATAAGAAAGCTGCTGAAAATTCCTATGCCATTCGTAAAGTACAATCTTCTTTTTGCACACAATGAGGATTAAATCAGCTAATCCTAAAAGAGCTGTAAGGATGCTGCTTCCATTTTTGTAGGATAACAGTGCTTGAAAGTTAAAGTAAATTAAGAAACAAAATGGCAATATGTCCCTTTTTCTCATCTGTTGCTACACAGTAGACTTTCAGAAATGTATTTTCATTGACTCATTTTCTTGTAATTTTCTCCAGTTTTGGTTTCAGTATCATTGTTCTCTGCCTACAGATAATCCCTCTTCCCCACAAAATATGCAAACTGAGATGTGAAAAGGGAATGTAATGGGATTTAGTCAAAGGGATCTCAATACAGCCAAACAGCCCTGTATCAAAAATCACGTGGGATAAGATTTTCTTATGAAATCTCTGCTGCTAACTCACAAGACAGAAAAAATACCAAGGTGAATGTGTGCCTCTTCCCTGTGTGCCAGTACTGGGTTACAGAGAAACCTTCAAAAAAACCCCCCACCAAAACCCAGGGCAAAGTACTTGAACCTTAAAGAAAAAAAAAAAAAAAAAACAGTTCAAAGCTCAGAGGGAGTTGTAAGAGAGGGCTGTTTTTTGTTTGAACAGATTCAATATCCCTAGCTTTAAAACAGATTTTTCCAAAAGGCAGATACAAATTGTAAGCTCAGTTGTGGCTTCCTTACTTTTTATGCTTGAGGAAAAAAAAAATGTTTTATTGAATATTCTAAAGGCTTAGGATGAAGACCACTAATGCAGAAGTGATTTGAATTTCTTTTCGATCTTTGAAGGGATTAGCAAAAGCTGTTCTTTCCATGAGGATGTGCAACTCACTACTTACTCCATATATGTATGTTCAGTAAGAAAAAGCTTAGAATAAAATCAAACTTAATACTGAAAAGTTGGGGCTTTGTCCTTTCTGAAAAGGAAAACCCTGTTGAGCTTTGTACAAGTTGATGGATAGATTAACTTCAAAGGGAAGATAAAAATTACTGATAACAAACAGGAAACAGCTGCATCTGTACATTGCTAAGATCTTAGTTGTGACCTAAGATTTAAGTTCACCCAGACTTGCTGCAGTTGTCAAAACAATAAACTCAATAACATGTTGTCAAATATAACCCTTTTAATGATGGTAGTGCAAGATATATAATTTATCTACCATTGTTACTCCTTTTTTCATGTAAAAATACGTCAGTATTTCATATCTTCTCAATTTCATTTCTTAAATGCGTGATTTTGATAAATGTATTGAAATCGGATTTATTTAGAATCCAAGGCATAGACGTCTTCTCTTGGCTTGCTGGGGGTCTGCACACATCTCTACGTGTCATCATAAAAATGCTTATGTGGTTTGCATAGTTCACAGTTGTCTAGGAGAGGAAAGAGTTACAGCACTTCGAACAGAAGAATAGGCAAATTCTCCAGAGGGATATTGTCCAGTCCCAACCTTGCAAGAAAGATGAGAGAAATAACCCTTCCTCTCTCACTTTTAAGCTAAGGCAAGAAGCAGAGTTAAGAATAAAAATGTTGGGAAAAATGCCACCTGATTCTCATGTGCCTATTTTTTAGATTTCCATATTCCTTTCATTTGCTATTTTTCAGTCTTTCTCTTAATGCTTGTTTTCTATTGCAGTGTTCTCATTTTCTGTCTTAATTTTCTCTATCTTCCCCTTTTCATGCATTCTTAATCACTATACTTTTTTACCTTCTCATTTTGTCATGTTTCATTTCCATACTTGGCTAATTGTTGTATGACCTGATGATTTCTTCTTAATTTTCTGTTGTTCTCTGTGATCAACACCAATCCACTTCCTTGAACACTTTTCCTTTCATTATTCCTAAGATTCAAAGTGTTCTATGCTTCTGGAGCCCCACTAATATAATTTCTACACAAAGCCATCACATTCTCTCAGAGCTTCCTTTTCTGTTACCCCTTAAATATATAGGAATGCTCCTAGCACATCACAGAGATGGTAGGCTTTCACTTGAGCTTCTGTGGTCTCAAGCGTGTAAATCTGGCAGCAGTTCTAAATCCATTTTTTTTCTAGGGATCAAGATGATTTTTGGCATTATGGGCTTCAAGCCACTATCTATTACAAATGATTTATTTGCTTCTTTTAGTGGATACACCCACCAGTGTGGGTAAAAGAAAGTAATGAGTAGTACAGACTGACAGACTAACATGAAGAAAAACAATGCCAAGAATAAAACTTTAGGTACATTATCTGCATCAAACATCAAGATCACAGAAAAGCAAAAATAACTCCTGATGTGAAATTTGGGCAAGTTATGGCATCACCTACTAGTCCAAGGCACAGCCTCATTTGATTGCTCAGAGGCAGAATTCATAGTTCCTGTTCAATGAGGAGCACTGTGAAGCTGCAAGTAGATTCTAATACCAGAGTTCTGTTTGCATGGAAGTTTCCAGGTGGTTCAGCTGGCAGAATAGTTCAGCTGTGCTACTAGACATTTAATTTGGGAAGAGAAACAAATAACTCAAGCTGGCTTTATACAAGTCCTTGGTAATTTTCAGATGTGACAGACTTGACCCTGGGCAGAGGGGAAGTATGAGTCCTGTGTATCTCTAACAGTCCTGTAAATCTAAACGTGGTTAATTTTGTCATCTGCTTTCTGTAGTGTTCTGAATTTATTCACCATGAATATGGTGAATAAAAGACACTAAGGATGTTCTCACAACAAGGCCCCAAGCCCTCCATTTATTCCTTTTTCAAAACCAGTCTGTATTATCATAGCACTGATATTTGGCTGCCCTAGTTAAGAGAGCAGTCTTTGAAGTGCTGCCTCAGCTGGGTTCAAAGGTAAAAACTCCATAAATGGGAAAGATTTCTGTGTATACTGAACAGAATTTGCATTTGATATTTTTGTTCTCATTTCCTGTTGAGAACTTTATACTTAATACCAAAGCTTATGTAATGCCCCATTTCTACAGTGGTCTTCAAAGTACAGTGTTGCCTTCAGTATTGATTTCAACTCTGCATTCAACCTAAACTCTGAGTGAGAAGGTAACCTGGTGCAGACTATCATGACTCTCTTTGGACAGTGAATATATGATTTTGAATTTTTTTAGAACATCTCTTTGAATATAATGGTTATTGTATCTCTTCTTTCCCTATTTATTCTTTTATCGCTGGACAAAATGGACAAAATGTTTCATCCTGTTAATTTTTCACCACTGTTTTAATTGACTTGGAGGCCTTTAGCTACTATTCTCCCAGGCCTTTCTTTAGTGGCTGTATTTGTTTTTATGGACTTGGGATAAACTCTGTGTTAACTGTTTATATGGACTGCAAACAGGCAGTGTGGTATATAGCTTTTGTCTCTATGTCTGCCAGGCTGCATTTCTAAACCCAAAGTTAAACTTTTAGATTTCTGATAAAATGAGAAGAGGTGGGCATTTAAAAACAAGCTCAGCAAATTGAGATGAATGAGTAGATGATAAATAGAGGATGTTGAACACTAACACCTTATCTCCCACCACCCCTTGGGATCTTAGGCAATTGGATCAGGGCATTTGGCTTTCTTCTCCATGTGGTGAGGAACACAACAGTGATTTTTCCTTCAAGTGCCTACATCAAAACCAGCATATATTGACCATGCAAATTATAATATTTGAGTCTTTTGTCTACCTCTATTGTCAGAAATAGGCCTTTTTTAAAAAAATACAAAGTCTGTGGAGCCAGGAGAGTTAAAGGAGCATCAGTCAGGGACACAATCACTGGTGCACTCAAGAGTGGACGTCTGGAACCTAGTTTTGACTTCCCTTGACTCTTATGCATTTAATGTTAAAGTGAACAAAACAGAAAGGTACTCTACCCACAAAAATGCACTCTATTCTTGCAAACAAAAAGGTAATCTACCCACTTCTGTCTCTGTTTCAGCAAAGAGTGTGGTAGATAGCCCTCTAACCACTTCCATATATGACTGTCTGTATTGTAAAAAGGTCCTTATCTTGACCCTTGGAAGAGATGGATCTGTATCCCCTCAAGTCAAGGAATCTTCCCCTGGATGAATGCATTAATCTCTGTCCTATTCTTCAAAGCATGTAGGCTCCTCTATATTCTCCTGATATTAAGGGCATTTTATGGAGAAAGCAGCAAATGTTATCTTTTACAAAGACTCTGTGCATGCTCCCTGTGTGCCTCCTGAGATGTGTGCCAATACTGTTGGTATGGGGAATTATAACGAAATCATTTCCTTCTCTTTGTCTGAACTCCAGCAGGGCTCACTAGTCTGTTTGCTCATGTTCCCTGTGTGCTTTGAAGAATTATTCCAGTGATAATAATAAAGGAAAATAGATATTGTGTTCCCATTTCAGAATGGTGTTTTTTATCAGCTAGTGCAGAAGAAGCACAGAGTCCTTCTAAGTAAAAAGGAAATAAAAAACAAGTTTTCACTGTTTCTTTCTCTTTTAATAACATGGTTTGTTTTCATATGGGTAGTTTGGAAGAGTATTACTGGGTGATAAACAGGGTGTAAAAAATTGACAGTATTAAATGTGCAACATGCTTACAGAAATTCTCTAGATTTTGTTGTTGTCATTATTGCTGCTGCTGCTGTTGTTGCTTTATTATCTGTCACCTGGCACTCATCTCTGCAAGTTAGTGAGAAAGGTAGTTCATATGCAGATTCAACCATTTGTAAGGATTGTTTGCCTTAGATAAGAATATATTATCCAGGTTAAGTTACATTTCTTTCAGCTGTGAAAGGAAAGTGCAATTATGATATGAGTTGAATAAAAACTGATGTGGACAAGACAACTTTCCATAAACACTTGCTTTTAAGTTTTACATAGCTGGTTACTAAGAATGTGATCTGGGCTGGCAAGAGTTGAAAAAATTATGTGTGCCTCTCACAGTAAAAAAGATAACAGACATGAGGTATAATTTCAGTTTATCTTTTTCCTTTTAATTAAAAACATCCTGCTATTACAGATAAGTGGCATCTCATCAGAAGGAATTTATGGATAGAAGAATTGAGTCTGTTCCCTGTAACTCTGAATCAGAAATGATAAAGGATTTACTGTAAAGTGTTATATATATGCAATGATAATGCTCTTAGATTTCCTGCTTAAAATGCAGGCTTCATACCCTTTGAAGATACATCTGATTTTAAAAATAACAAAATTAATAAAACTAAAACATTTTCATACTTTTGCTACTCTTATTAATTTTCTAAAAGAAGGGGTAGGAAACTCCCATGCTTATCACAATGCTTGTTAGTTTTTTCATTTTATCAAATTTGGAGCATGTATACTGTGTCATGGCGTGCTTGTGCAATTCTGTGAGAAAAGGGCTGCAAAAGATGTGTCTGAGCTGCTTTTATGACCCTGTGGTCTATTTCCAAAGACTTCTGTAGACTGGGAGTTTTAACATAGCAGTGTTCTTAGTAGAATAATTTAAGCTGTCTATCCAAAGCCCCAAGGTATTCTCCCCATCCTTCTACCTCCAAAAAATATTCTACATATTCTAGAAGATAATCTTCTAATATTTGGAAGATATTCTAGATGCTTTATTTTGCCTGGTAAAGGCACTCTTCATGGAGGTATCTGAAGATCTATACAAATTCTTCCTTGGCTTATATATGTACGTCACTTGATGATTCCCATACCCAAGAAATCTTTGAAAAATGGCTATAGATCAGGTTCTCTGGGTCTTTAGCCAGTGAATGTCCTTCTGCACACTGCTTACAGAGTAGAAAAACACCAGGCAGATATTTAGATATTTGTGAACTTCCTCTAGCACAGTTTAGTATCTGCCAACACAAGGGCCTAAGGCTGTGCCACTGAATATGAATATGTGTTAGATGCAGTATGGTCATGCTGATAAGTTCATTTGATATCAACAAGACTGAAAGTGTTAGAAGATAACATTACCATGCTACCTGGGTCTATACTACTGTGCTGAGCACTCCAGGATAGCTGCCTTTGACACTGAGGTGTGATAGGAAAAGGTAGGATGCAGCTGGCCAGACTCAGCAGTGATGGGTAAAAGGGTAAAGACACATTGTTCTCTCTGCAAGAGAGCTGCAACTTTCTTCCCTCATGCCAGGACAGATGAGGTTCTGTACTCACAGTCAGTGCTTTGCAGCTATCTAGTTAAAGGGGCTGAGCTGGATGGGTGAATCACAGTGATGTAACCTAAGATGTGTGTTACAATTTCCTTCTTTAAGTACTCACAGAGTTCCGTACAGCCCTGAGGAACAGAAGCAGAATTTCTCGGGTCAGGTTGTGGAAAGTCCCAGTGTCAGACGAGAAGGTTCTATAAGATGTGTGTGATGCTTGTGTTTATGCACATAAATGACACAGTCAATGTGTTCAGATACAACCACTTTAACAATGCATTTCTGAAAACATTGCTGTTGAGGTCAGGAGTTAAAACTAAATACAAATTTGACCCTACAGTGCCTGCTTATTTCTCTAGTCTTCATAGGTTGTGTATCAGAATTATTTCTATGAATTGAGCTAAAACGCAGAAAAGGTCACAAGTAATTTTACATCACATGTGTACCTAAGTAAGAAAAAGAATTTTAAAAGGCTCTTCTACCCCTCTGCTTTGACAGATGAGCACAAGTCACTATGATGAACAATAGCTAACCCCTACTTCTGAAGTGTTGGAATGCAGCTTACATTTTCCATGGCAAAGCAGGGAATTCAGGCTTGAAGCAAAGTATGCCATAAAACGTTAAGACAGTTTTCTTTTTTATTGCACAGCTAACATTGTCAGAAAAGCTCAGAAGCCAGCAGAAGATTAGCCTGGCTTGACTAAATTACAGGAGAAGATAAAATTTTTGCCCAGTGAATTTGCTTACAGCATCAAGCACTGCAAAATTTGTCTCAGGGTTTGCCTCTATGCTAGTAAATGAAATGCAGTCATGCCATAGGTCTGACACAGATATGTAGTCATCCATACCGTGGCCATGGTTCCTGGTATGCTGTTGATTTAGGTCAGATAGTGTACTGGCAGGCAAATCTCAGACTAGTTTTTAGGACAGACTAGGACCCATTCCCAATAGGAATTTTCTATGAACTACCCTACAAATAGGGAATTTGAGGATTTTACATTAAATAATTTTTCTGTTGCAGGTCTGGACTTTTCTCTGGACAGCTTTTGTTTTAAAAGTAAACAATTTGTCTGAGAATTTTTGCTCCCCAGCAGGAAAGAAAGAGAAAAGACGTTCCCCTGGTGTCTAAAATGACAGCATGTCCAGAGGGAAATCTTCCAACCTCTACCCTGGCTCTCTATAACAGTTCCAAGTGCGTTTTTCCTAGGCAAATGAAGGATGTTTTATCTTTGAATGGTAAATAGTCTTCCTCGAGTCTCATGCACGACCCAGTGCCCTATGGGAAACAGCCAGCTGTGCCATCTGTTTGTAGCCAGCCATGACAAGTCCTAACCCAGGGCCACGGACCCCTGTGAGTCAGCTAACCTGACCCATCTCCCCATCCTGAGTGATGAAAGAGTTCCTGTCTCCATTCCCAGTGTTTGCATTCGCCAGAGCTAGCCCAGTGCTCCTGCAATTCTTCTCCCCATCACACTCAGGAGAACCCTGACACAGAAGGTGCTTTTAGAAGCGCTCATCATGACTGGAACCAGACCCAGCACTCAGCTATGTAATGGTCTCATTTATATTTTATGGTATTGGATATGTTGGTCACAAATTGAAATTAAACTGGTGAAATTATTTCAACTCCAGATAGGACATGAACACATACTTACCCCAGGATAAACATCTCAGGGACAGCAGCATTGCAACACTGGGTGCAGCAGCAGTCCCACTTTTACCAGTCATACTGTTACACACAAAATCTTGTTATGGGCTAAGAGGAAGCACACCATATATACAGGCATACACAGTCGACAATTTCTTGTTCATATACCTGAAATCTTAAGAATTTAATCAGTACTAGTCCATGTCCTATTAAATAACATAAAAATAAATAGAACTAAGTTAGAATATTTCTGTATGGAATAAGCACCAATAATATTGCTGAAATTGTAATATGCACAGTTGTAAGTTTACACCACTTCTCTTGGTGGTGTGTTCACCTGACCACTGCTTTTCTGATCCTAAGGCAGGTGGTTTCATTCTGGTGGTGGTGGTTCTTTGTGGTGAATTATCAGCATCTGAGGTCTTTTGCCAAATGGATTATGGTGTTCATATGGCTGGTTTCTTTACCTTACTCCAGTATCCACCTTACTTCCACGTGTTTTCTAACACCTTGTTTTTCTTCATTGGTCTGCAGCTTTCTATTACACCCACATACAAGCATATTGTATATCATGGCTTTTATGTATATTAAATATTATTCCTCTGTTTTCTTTGTTACTCTATTCCTTATTTGATTATCAGTGAGTTATTTGTAGCCGAGGGGTCTTTATTATTAAGATCATCACATGCCTGCACTGCACGATGCTGCATCCAGTGCCTCTGCTTTTCAAGGTCTCTGTTATCATCCTGGACTTTACACTATATCATTTTGTTGGAGTTACAAACCTATCATTCTCTACAGAATAATTGTTCATTACCACTGGCTATATAAAACTGAGGTTGTACCACACAAAGACAATGAGGAAAACAAATTAGACACAGACTACTGGTCAATTAGAGAAATTACTGTCACAGCTAAAACAAATAAACCACAACTGCAGGCAGGCCATTAAATGTTCAGTTTTAGCAGTCCTGACAAGCCTTTTTCCTGAAGACTTACAAATCCATTACAAATTTTATGGTCTGTTACTGGTAACTCTCAGTGGTAACAACACATGGGTATGGTCTTGTGCTTTCATTGTATACAAGAGTGCTTATAGCCTATATATGAATGTACTTAAGATATACTAATCTTTAATGTATTCTAATGCCTACATACATCAGTAAAAATTGGAAATACTATCTGAAGCACAGTGTTGGCAACTAAAGGATGATGATCTGCGAGACAGATAGAGGTAGAATCATGTCTTGCTGTCAGAGTGGTGAAATGACACAGGTTATATCTCAGAATAATGTAACTATTCTCTGTGGGCAGGGGTAAGACTAATTGGCATTACTTCAAAGGTTAAAATGTTTCTTAGTGTTTTCTGCAATAGTTGCTGCTATTTTATGGGCAAATAAATGCTGGGAAAATATACCTACATATTACTCTGTGGGGAAAAAAAAGGTCACCCTTAAATTGGCAAAAAGTCTTTTATAGTGTTTTCTCTTTGGTTTCTGTTTATCCATCTCTTTATGGACATCAACCGGAAGATAAATAAGTATCTGCTATGACTTCCATGACTGCCTGAGAAATTGTACATAATCCATGACATAGGTATGAGCAGCTAATATTTCTCAACTTATGAGATTCTTTAAGAAGGGATGATTAAGTAAAATTTTCTGGTAATGCAATAGGAAACATGTTTAATGGCAAACCCTGAGAAGGACTTCCATACAGTTCTATCCTTCACATGGAGAATCTATAGAAGAGCAAGGCTTTTTCTCAGACAGGAGGATAAGAAAAAATATTTCTATTTGCTTCTGTTTTTTGCAAAATAAACAGTTGGATCCACCTGAGTCAGTTTGGGTTTTTGCAAAAGTTGAATTCTGAATGGTAATCTGTCCATATTCTGTATGTAAAGCAAGATCCCTCCACTCAGATGTTCTCACTCTCCACAACTCTTCCACGGGTTGTATTCCAGTACTGTAAAGCAGGACTAGAAGATTGATTGTATTACCCAAATGAATTAAATTTAGCAGTCCTGATCCAAGAGTTTGTGAATCCCACTGCATAACTAATGCATTCATTCTGACAGAAAGGTCTAAAAAGCCTAAAGAGATTTCTGTCCTTTCTGCTTCATTTTCTGACCAGTGAAACAGCTACAATCAATAACTGACTACTCAGAAAGTGAGGATATCTTGGAGATTGGAAACCAAATAACACCTGGGACAAATGTCCAGAGTCTGACCTCATCTTTGTCTATTGGGCATGCGGTCTGGTTGCAAAATATGATGCAATTTGACTGCTCTGTTCAAAAGACAATTGGGATTGGAATAACAAAGGTGTGGTAGAATAGGAATTACCTGCATTGTTTGAGTAATTTTCAGAGATTTCCTAGGCTGTTTCACTTAGCAAAGTGCTTGGTTCAGTGTTTCTTCCACCATTTCTCCCACTTCGTTCACATAGAAAAACTAATTCATGTAAACACGGAAGTGTGGCCACAGAACCATAGCAGTGTGCTTACACGTGTAAGTGTAAGTGACATCCAGAAAGTCATCCAGAAAGCTTTCTAAACTGTTGTGTGTCTTCTGGCTTGTTGTGGTTTTGTTTTACTTTGGAGGGGGAGGAGGAGGGGTGAGGAAGGTGGGTTGGGGTTTTAGGATTGTTTGTTTCTTTCTTTCTTTCTTTTTTTAAATCTGCAATTTACTAGTTGCAAAAATAGATGCCTAAGAACAATTAGGTGGAAAATATAAAATGTATCTTTTAGATTAATTCATTGTTCTTCTTGTAAACATCCGGTGGGGTATCACATCCTGGAAAAGCCACTCAGTTTCACTACATATGGAAATTATGCTAGTTCTCTTGCACTGGCAGACCACAGCTGATTTGCATGAACATACAAGAAACTCTTCTTTCTCTGTAGTCAGATATGTAAGTAATAAATACATCTAGAATGGGGAAATTAAAATTCTCATGTTATTGGCCATTACCTTTTTTTTTTTTTTTGGCAACATGATCAGAAATGAAAATAATCAGTGAGTAGATGACCATGATTTACATTCAGGTACATGTTCCAAAACTACTGAATTGAGTCTTGCTCCTCTGAATAATTTTCCTTTATAATATTTACAAAAAAACAGATTTACACCAAAGCAGATTAAAGGACATAAACCATTTATATTATATAGGTTTTCCTTCTCTTCTTTTGCATCTTGACTTCTAAGAACATCTCTTTTTTCCAACTCACCAGCAGAGCAGTAAACCTTCATTTAGAAAAATACAGATCTTTAAGTCTCCTATTTCCTACTTCTATGACAGTATTCTAAACAGGCTGACTCTGATTAGGAAGTAATAACATACTTTATGCCCACCACAGGAACTGGGTTATTTAGATTCTTTAAAAGAAATGCTCAGACCTAATACCATTAAGCTTTAATTCAAGCCCTCTAGATAATTAAGCAGTTTCACTTTTCAGAGTCAAAAGAACCATGCCAGGGCATGTGACGAAAGAAAGAGAGAGAAAGAAAGGAATGCAAGAGGAAAGGTTTCTTTAATTTCATATTCTACATGTATCTAGATTATTTACATGCACACATAACATTTTATTTTATATATATATGTTGTGAAAGGATACTCTTAGGAAAGGAAGGTTACTGTAACATGCAAATTTACAAACTAGCAGAAGCTGGACATTCAGATAGAGACGTACCTGATCTCAGATGTCACCCTGATGTTTACAGACTGACACTGAGACTTTGATCTTCCTCACTTTGGTCAGCTTTTATTGTGTCAGATAGTCACTCCTTATTTTAAATCTTCTCACAGTGGTATGAAACAATGGTATGAAATCTATAACGGGCACATATACCTCAGTTCAATATTTAGCATTATTTTTATCTGTATTTGGTTAACAGATGCAGTAGCTTGTGGGTCAGCACACGGCCAGATTTTACCCGGATCTTTTTCATACACACTAAAATATGCACCTTCAGTACTTTAATTAATATTATGCTTTGCAGATCTGAATAATTTTAATGTTTTAGGTAAAGAGGCTTGAAATATAATTTTAAAAATCCTTTCTCCATTTTCTTAAGATTTGCAAATTCAGAGGCAATTTGCATCAATAGAATTAAAATAAAAATCCCTAAAATCTGAGGAATGATCAGATTTTCTAAAATACCTCACTTAAGTCTTCAACCTAGGAAACAATATTGTTCTTTCTGTAAGACCTCTTCTTAAATAATTCCTGGGTAGCTAGAATTTTCCAAGCTCTTTTTTTAAGCTATGACAACCAAGAAACACTTTATTTCATTTGCTTCCCATTTACATTCTTCCCATCCTTTACATGCTTTCTACAATATCTTCAGATTACAACATCAGATGACATTTTAATTGTAATTTTCAACTAAATTAAAACATTCTTAAAAAGAAAGTACATAGGAAATTTCATGCAAATGAGGATGATAGTTTCATGGCCCATGGTCTGGGCTGCCATAGTAGACTGTGCTGAACGACAGGAAAAACCCTGCATTTTTCATAAGCACTGTCTCCATTGTAGTGAATGTTACAGTCACTGCTACAGATATAGAATCAAAAACTGTGGATTGATGAAGAACAATTAATTGGCTTTGGAATTGGCAGCATGCATATGTCATTCACTGCATCACAGTCTTCAGGCTACGAATGTGTCTTTTAAAGTGTCATAGCTTTAAAACCTCCATTTGGACAACTTTACAAGATTTGTTGATCCCTATAAAAAACCATCTTCTTCAAAATTTGTCCTATAATCCAGCAGCGCTCATCTCAATGCAGTTTTCTTGATGGACTTGTGTGCTCTTAACAGCTGTTCATAATTTCTTTATACTGTGTTATGGAAAAGAGACTTTAGAGCAGTTTTTGATTTCAAAGTTACAATTACTTCAGCTGGCATTAAAAAGTCTGTGCCAGTTTAAGATCAGTCAGTGACTCAGAAAAAAGACGCTCTCTTTCCTTTAATTTAATGTTAGGATAACTTAGAGATCTGGCACTGAAGTAAACTGAAAGATTTGCATAACAAATCACTGTTCCAGTAGACATTTCATGAATTTCAAAATTACTTAAAGTTTTATGCAGACTGTAAACAGAGCAAACATTTATTTAGAAGTGAGAACTATCTTACCAAGACAGTTTAATTATGGTCCCAGGCTTATTTAAAATCATACATATACCAACAATAAGAAATAGAAGAGGATTGTAAGACTTTTAATGCAAGTCTTACTACTGAAAAGTAATTTTTGTATTATTATTATTATTACTGTTATTATTATTATTATTATTATTACTATTAAAAAAGTATAAGTACTTTGGTATTTGATAGAGAGGTGTGGGTCCAGGAGTTAGCACTGAAGTTTCTTCATAGGTACGGCTAAAGGCAGGGACATTGTTGAGGAGATTTTGAAACAGCATCACCCCACTCCTTTGAAAATACCTTTGAGATTATTTCAGTAGCACCTTGCTGATGTTGCAACAAAGAAAATAGTTAGGTCAGAGACATTAGCATTCCTTTGGTTATGCTATTTCTGTTGCGTGACTAGACAACTGAGCCCATTAAACTAATCCGGGTCAGTATTTTCCCCAGTTTTTTTGTTTTTTTTTTTTTTAACAACAGCTTTGTTATCACTTAAAGTAAAGTGGCTTAAACTTGCTAAAGTTTGGGCAACTTTGCAGTGTCACAGGACTCAGCAGGAATTTTTTGTATGCTTAAAGTAAGGCTTTAGGCCTTGTGAAATTGAAACTTCGCCTCACATTTTTTATGTGCTGGATTGAACCTCAAAATGTGCTTGTTTCAGTCAAGTTAACACCTGACCTCAGCAGCAGGCCTGGAGAACAGTGACAATGAAATCAAACTGCTTTGATTGGTGTTTTGGAAAAGTCATCTTCAGTCTTGACTACCTGGGTTATAGACAGTGTTAGTGGAGCTATATAGCTGCTATTTACTTGGGACGTTAATTATGGACAGCTGTAGCTGTAGTTGAAGTGATTCAATATAATATTGTTGCCTGGTCCCTTTCTAGTCTTCCCTCATGTACAGTAACAGAAAATTTTACATAAGCTTCTGAAGTGTTTGTTATTGCTAGATCTGGCTGCCCACTGGCAGATAGAGGCAGTACTGTAAACTCATTCATGCATTAGAGGGATGTTTTGCTACCTCCTTTCCCCTTATTTTAGTGTATTAAGTCTATTCTGTAGATCTACTCTCTTGATTCTATCTGGTAATTTATCAGGAATGTGTCTCTTGATTTTTCAGAGCTGCTTGAGAACCAACAGGATTATACTTTCATATATTCACTTTTCAAGAGTGCTATCTAATGTTTATAGCAGAGGATAGGCAATGAATAATCTTAAATTTAAATTCAAACCTTTTTTTTTAAATGTGTGACATAGCCTTTCCTTCCTTTGATTTAATTTCTCTTAGAACAGACTGCATAATAGGACTATATAAATATGTTTTGAATTATAAAAGCAATTGAATAGTGCGGGTGATCATGCTGTGGGAACCCTACCATTCATATTTATGTGAGATAATGCACTGTCAGAGTTCTGGCTCATCTGAGGCCTACTGACCTTCTTTGACCACAATTAGAGTATATGATGTGTTTCAGTAAACCTTCAATGCCATGGAAAGAAGAGGCTGTATCATTTTTCCCTTCTTGCCACTTCACCAGCAGCTCTGATATGTCTGTCACACATCACATGCCAAAGCCTTTCACAACTTGCTTTGTCGCATCAGAAAGTGTTTCCGTCCTGTTCAATCTGAAATCTATCTGTGAATGAGTACAGCAATGGGTACCTGTTTTATGGGCACAACTACCCGTTTTCAGAAAATGTACTTTGGCCCAGACAATGCAAGTTTTGTCCAAGTGTCTTTGTGGAATTGTCCCTATTCTACCATCTCTGTCTTCTCAACTGCACTTGCACAATACACTGACAGGGTATATTTTCCTTTAGGAAAATATCCCCCAATATGCTGCTGGTTGTGGCAGCTGGAAAATTACCAGACATTAAGGCTGGAATATTTCACTTATTAACCTCTTGCACCTTTTTTTGGATTTTGGTTGTGATCTTGTTCAGGCAGCTGATGTCTTCTCAGCTGCTATAATCAAAGGTTTACAATACTATAGGATCAGAGGTGGGAATTGAAGTAATTTTGAGATGAGATATTAGTTTCTGTTTCAGGCTCTTCTAGAGAAAGCAGCTGCCATTTAAGTCTGAGGTGGAACAGACAAAAAGGCAAAGTGGGTAAATCATATTCTAATAGATGCTAAGAATTGAGATGTAGCATTTTTCTGTGTGCCTGCGAGGCAATAACCTTCTAGTGCGTCATCCAGGTGACCTGTGGTTTCCAAATCCATTTTCAGGCATCAGTATCAAGAATCCCACTTGAGCATGGTGAAAAAACAGCAAAAATGACAAGTGGGAAGTGATCACTAAACCCAAGTCTTTCAGTTACAATGATTATCAACTTCAACCTTTGCTACAAAAGAAAAAACTAATAATGGCATTCAGTCAAATCTGACTGGGTAATAAATCATCATGTATAAAAAATGATATGAACTTATTTTTCTCAGCTGCACTGTTCCATAGCAACTTCTACCTTCTTGAATGATCACATGTCAGTGAGTGAATATTCCGTTAAATAGGCCATTACACTGGTCCACTGTGGCAATGCCTGTGTTCCTATCACATTTTAGTCTCAGATCTGTATTCAGTCTGGATGGGAATGCAAATCTTTGACAGATTTTTTTTTTTTCCATTCATAGAAGGGTTGTTTCTTCCTTTGGCTACCAACTTGTGGTGCTGAATAGTACAGAGGCCTTGCATACATGTACAAGAACCAGGATGTCATGTAAATTTTGTGTGCTTGCTCTAGTGCAATCTGAGCCACGTCTCTCTCAATCAGTCTGTGTTTTGAGGTGCTGTATACACCTGCTGAATACAGCATTAGGCAAAAGGGAAGAAACATGAGAAACACAGAATCAAAGAAGAAATGTCTTTTGTATGTTTTTCCAATGCTGCAAGCCAGGGGTCATGCTGAATCTTGAACTCAGTCAACCCTTGTTTAGCAAGTATCAATAGCAGATGCCTCTCAATGCTTAGAGCTCTGGTGGATTCAGATTATTTATAATCCAAGATCAGTTTCATATTTGCCTTATTCCCTTGGTAAATTCACTTTTGCCTGGCTGCAGTAGTCTGACGGTGACTGCTCTTAATATTCTTACCATCAGAAAGTCCTCTCAGGGCTCATTTTCTCTAAAGGAAGGGACAGAAGAGAAAAAAATTGTTAGAAAATATACGGAAGTGCATCTCAAAAGAGGCATAGTACAGTATGAGATTAGTCTTAAATGAACCAGTTAAAAACTGGGGTATAATCCTGAGCCATGCCCTTGAAAATATTTTCTTATCTTCATTAAAATATGATAAAACATTCTTCATCCATAACAATCTTGCCATAACCACTTACAATTCATGTATCATTCAACAGGATTGAAACATAGAAATATCAGTGTTTCAGACCTAGAGGGACCATATGGCTTTTCACTTACTGGAAAAGTTTTCAAGAAATTTTAAATGTTTTCACAAGACCTTTCTTTTCTTTTTTCATCCCCTTTTTCAGAGTTTCTTGTTTTCTTTGACAAATGCTCATAAGAAATCTACATTAAAAAAATTGTACTATTATAGATCATAAATTGCATTATGAAAAATATAATGTTTGGCCCAAAATTTTTTGGTTCTCAAAATTATAATATTCAGAGACTTCTGTCATCTCATTGTTTCTGATACCACACACACGTGCTCTGTTTCTTTCTTTTAATCTATTGCTAGATTTTAGGTGCTTTGAAGGAATGATTTTACTTCTGGAATAATTTTTTACAGGACTTAGCACAGAGTGCTCTGACGATGGCTCTTGGGAGAGCAATAACTTTTAAAATCATTATTTCTTTTAAACTACTAAATGTAAAATTAAGTCTCAGAATTATGTGCTCCAGACAGGACTTATAGACTGTGTGAAAGTATGAATGTAAGTGCTTGGGGAGTGGTTTTAACATGGATACTTGTACACATGCCATGACATCACTGTCTATCCATCTGTGCGTAATGATATCTGATCTGCACAGCTGGCTGGGAAGTCTGTTTTTGTGGGTCCCAAATCCAAACTTACCCTCTTTCCAAAGTATCGGAGATGTGCCTGTGCCTGCTAATGTTCCTGTGCCAGTAAAAAATTGCCCTGCCTCCCATTCTTTTCTATTATAGTAACTGCAAGTTAACAAACAAAAAGCTAACCCACCCCATGCCAGTGGGCTGACTGGGGTTTTTAATGTACTCTGTGAGAACAGAGGTGGTACAATGATCAATCTTGTGTAGCACTGAGAATTACTCCAGAATATTAACAATCCAACCCTTATAGAGAAAGCTACACAGAGTGTCAGAATTTCCTAAAGTTAGTGTTATATGCCAGTTTTTATCAGATACTTAATTAAAAGTAAAGATATCATATACTTACTGGTGGGAATATCATAGAAATTTACCAGCATAGACAAAATGGAAAATCAGATGTTGTCCCTGTTGCTAAAACCCAGACTTTAGGGCACTCCTTTACTTTTGGGTTACTAGATGTTTCTTTTCAAAATTGCAAGTCTCACATGTGGCTGCAATGTACATCCTTCCTGTACAATTGTAGACAGTAAATTACTGTCACAAAAATTTCTTCAATCACAGAAATAAGCAGCTACATAGCACAAAGCCCAGACACCAGCTTTCACACCTGAGCTCAGATGGAGTTTGCCCAGTGGAGTGAGCCATGCTGGAGCTGTCAGGGATGGTGCTCCAGGTCCCCCCAGCAAGGAGAGGCAGGAGCAGGGCAGGCTGCGCAGTTATGTCTATCCTTCTGCAGCTGATGCTGGATCAAAGCTGTTCAATGCTCTGATATATTTTCAGCCTAGTGCAACAGAGAGGCCTCTTAAGAAAGAGAGATAAAAACTCCTAAACATTAACAGCAACAGAAGCTTGCTGGTCCTTTTTTCTAGTGGTTGAACTACAACCCCCAGGTTTGGTGACCAATGTCACAGGAGCAGAAGAACTTGATTCAGAATTTAGTTACAATAGTTCGCTTTAGGCAGTTTATACCTGTATACCATCTCTTATCAACATGCAAGAATTTCTGTAGGGATAATTCCTACTTATCTTCAGCAAATACACATGCTATGTAGGACACAGCTGCTCTATATTTTACTAGAATCCTTCTTTGCATTTGCTGAAAAAGTCACAGATATAACGTAGACCCACAAAGCCAACTGCATAACCAAATGACACGGCTAACATAAAATAATAGAAACTTGAAGAGAACCTTTTGAAGTGAGAAGTGAAAGTAGGACAGTACTAGTAACATACCTTCAACAGGTTTACCAAGGATATCTAGAAAAACTACATGGGAAGGATGAATTGTGACTTCTGAAATATCAGAGCAAAAATCTATTAAATGAAATTCACTGAACTTCTACAATTCCATGCTTTTTGCATTCTTTGTCTTTTTGCAGTGGTTGTCAGAGGAGCCACTATTACTACAGAGAAAACTGGTTTTACTCAAATCATCCTCTTTAGCTAAGAATATCAAACTGCTTTTCAAATTGAACAAAGTCTCCCAAATAAATATCCCATGTCAAATCATTATTCATATATTGTATGAGGAAAGGGTAACATGATGGTATTGGGTATTTTGCCTAAGGTAGCACATAATTCTTGTAGCAAGACAAAATTAGAAGTGATATTTTCTGATTGCTAGCATAATTATTACCCTCACACAGTTCATTTTTATACCAGCTTAATGTTAAACTCTGTGCTTTTCAATGTTCAGGCAGCACACAGATTAGGTGAGCTGTGGAAAACACAAAACAATGTTATTTTAAACACAGACTGTGAATTTTAACAGTAGATATTCAGATAAATATATAAACAGAAATATCTTCAACTATGTACTTTTATCACATTATTTCCTTTTTCTGAAATGTTCAGTGACCGTCAACTATACCCTATTCTAGACAGATCACAAGACACTTATTGTGTAGTCTGCACTTAGTCAACAAAAAAGGATGACTGACTTCCAACTATGAAAAAGTTAATGTCTTAGAATTTTACAAACTTCCTCTAATAATTAAAGACCAAAATAGCAGCTTGTTGCTGTCTCAGCCATAAGACATTGCCTTTCAAAGAGCTCTAGAAAATTTTTATGCTTATTTAATAAAGAGGCACGAACAGCAACTGCAAAACATGTAATGACTGAAGAGTTTTTGCTTCGAAAGGAAACAATATGACAGCAGGGTTTTTTTAAATATGGGCCTGATTTTAGTTAATTTGTAGTTAAATATATTAATTAAAGCAATTCTGAGGCTTAACTGTAAATACTTCATTGTCTGGTAGGGAAAAGAAAACACACCCAGGTGGAAATAATTTTTTTGAAGAATTTTTAGAAATCAAGTTATTTTTATGGAATATGGTCCTAGATGAACAGATACTGAACCTTGAGACTGTGGTGGGTTGATGCCTGGCTGCCAGACACATGCACAGCTGCTCTCTTACACCCCCTTTCCAACAGGACAGCAGAGAAAGTGAGAGGAGAGATGAAAATGCTTATGGATCAAAGAAAAGACAGGGAGACCATGTACTAAGGTCTGTCACAGACAAAACAGACTTGATTTGGTGAAAATTAACTTAATTTTTTTGTCAACTAATATGGATTTAGATAGAAATAAAGACCAAATCAAATTCAAAGGCCAGATCTTCATTTTTTAAGACTAGAGATCTGAACTGAAAAATATGTCCTTAAATTTCTTTCTGATTCTAATCACAGCTGACTTACACACAAGACACATTGAGCAAGTGCATATGAAGAGAAGATGGACTGATGGCCACTCTGCCCAAGGTCCCAGGTATGGTTTCTGGAAAGAAAAGCATTTACGAATTGCCTACTTTGGCCAAAGATTATTTATGATACAGAGTGATAGTTAGATCATGTTGGTGTACTGTTCATATATTATCTCAGTGGAGAATTCTCATCAGTAATATTTTCTCTTTTAGCAGTAATATAGTTGTCTCTTACATCACTCTTAAGATTAAAAGCAATTTTTTCCTCATTTATATGTTTTTGTGTCTGTGGTTTGGACATTTTATATTTTTTAATGTACTAATATAATTGGAATATAGCATACACAAACAGAAAAGCTGATGTGCTGCTAAAAGTTTTATTTTCAAAGTAAAACATAAGACTTTAATTGACAAAACAAATCATTATGTAAAATAAGATTATCTTTGTAAAAAAATCTATATTATTTTGAAGGTGGATACAATTTGTTTATAAGTGCATATAAAGGTTTTTTCAGTTGTAGAAGGCAAAAGCCCAAAGGCTGTTTTGGGTACAGGCAGTATAATAGACTGGATGGAATAGGAGGTACACTGGTACTCTTTGCTAATACACTTGAACACAAACATGCAGTGTTTAGCTGTATGTGCATTTATTAATATAATCCAATAATGTCTTGAAATAAGCTGCAAACCACTGAAGAGATGCACAAATAGAGCAGGAAATGAATTTCTGAAGTAGTTTATTGTTGATTTTAGTTAGGCAGATGAATATTATAGCAGTAATTACTTTCGTCTGCTAAAACAACAATTTAATCTTTTATAACTTTGAGCAGACCTGTGCTACAGCAATTAGCCTTAAAACGTGCAGTAGAATCAGAGTATTTTGTTGTCCTATGATGAATGTGTGTAAAAATATCTACTTATTTTGGTACAACAGATGAAAACTGAACTGGGTGACCTTTGAAGGTCCCTTCCAACACAGACAATTATATGGTTCTCAAACACATCTATCATAATGGAAATAATTCTGATCCAGATTGATGGAATTCAAAAGGTGATAGCCAGTAGTCCTAACTTCATGATTACAAATTTAGAACAATACAGTTTTCCCTCAACTTTACAGGGAGACAAGTAGCATTATGAAATATAATGTGTTCTTAAGTTTCCTGTAACTAATTGGAGAAAATTTAAAATAATATTTATATTAAAAAACAGACATAAGACTTTGCTAACTGCACAATAAGTTTCAATGGTTCATAGAAAAATGAAGCGGGAATTAATAACTGATATATTTTAAAGTATCTAAAAAAGTCACTTAATAGAGGTTGAAATTGTTAGTGATCAGTCAGAATAGGTTTTTACAAAAAGTAAAATGAATCAAGCCATATGAAAAGTTGAAATACAAATTTCTTGAGCAATATTTCGTTAAGAAAATTCTAGAAGTCCTGGTCTTTTCAAACCACATCTACTAAATGTCATTGTTTGTAACTCGCTGGAGTTAAGAGGCACTTATAATTACCAGGAATGAAAGCTTGTTTTTAGCTCTTCAGTTGTTATGTTCTTCACCTTGCAAAAACAAAGATGTGGCATGTAAAGTTAAAAAAAAAATTTAAAAAAATCCATTTCTCTGTTTCCCTCAGGCTATTCAAATACTATGAAAAACATTAATTTCCTGGATAACAGCTAATGTTTCCTGAGAAACCCAGTTCCCCTCAGGTAAGACAAAGTTTAACAATAGTTTGGTTGTGCAACTAACAAAGCACAGCCCTGGGAGGACTGACTGTTTGCCATCAAATGCTACACTGAACAGGAATAGCCTCCTGGCAGAAAAGACAGCAGCACCAATAAGTCTGATTTAGGTGCAAACTCAGATGCTTGGGTTGCTGAGACATTGCTGCCCTGGTGCCTGACAGATCTATTTTGCACGTGATGCTACAGTGCAGCAGCCTTACACCACTGGACCCAGACTTTCAGAGGGTTTTATTGAGCTTGGTTAGTAAGGCTCACTGAAAAGAGCACCTGCTGCTCTTGCTGCTGCTCACAGCCTGTGCTGGATGTAAGAGAGAGAAATGAATGTGGGACCAGAGGCTGGAGCCAGGAACTGCCCCTGTAGTCAGGTGTCCTACTCACAGGTTTTCTCTCTGGTGCCAATCCATTTGACTGTCTATCTATATATTTGCATGAAGAGCACAAACTCAAGAAAATGACTGATGAGAAACTCTCCTTGGTCAAGAGAACATGATGTAAAATGGAAAAGTTAGCAAAGATCAGCACCCACAATGCAATCTTTTATGAGAGTGACCCTTTCTTGTCCGCGCCTTTATCAAATAATAACTAGCAACCAAATCATTGCTGCACAGCAGTGAGACAGATCCAGGTTCGAGGGGCCCTTCTTTAGAGTAGTCTATTCTTTCTGACCATTTTTTTTCCACATAATTTTTCTGCTTGGTTCTGAATGTTCTTTCTTCACTGATCCCTTAGTCTAGACTCCTTACATGGAGATTTTGTTTTCTCACTTCAAGTAGAAAATTTTCCTACAGCTCAGATAATTTGCCTGAAAAATTGACTGGCTTTTTTTAAAGTTTTTCATGGAGACGTCCCTTATTTTTCCTTGAAGCTGAAATTCTCCACCTCACCCAGTGTGGCCACTGGATGTTTCTTTTTTTCCTATTCTGCTTTGTATTATTAATCTACCAAGTGTAAATTTTATTTCATAGGTATGAAAAAGTATTGTAAATATCGACAGCACAAAATTTCTTCTCAAATAAAGCTCTTCATGCTGCATATGTAGAATTTGTTTAAAGTTTTTGATAATCTATAAAGCAATCTTTTCAGTGTGTAGCATGTTCAGATGCATTTACAGACCTCAGCGTGCTGCTACCTAAAAAATTTATCCCCTGCTACAGGATAATTTGAGCCTAGGTACTTTGTATTTATTTTTTGTGCATAGCTTTCTTGGATGTGTCTGACCTTGATGTGTTGCTAACACCCTGAGATTCATGCAGCAGCTTCAGGAGAACTCCTTCATTAAATCAATCCTCATACATTTACAGCTCAAGTCATAGATGTGAGACACGTTTCAAGTTAACAGCTTATCTCCCAAAGTAGACTAGTTACACATCTAAGCATCTCCACACTCCAAATCCAATGTTTTGCCTTTGCTACATTCATTGCAGTTTGAAGAGCAGCTTCTTAAGGCAGAGTGCTCACATATATCGTGTGACAAGCAAGACACCCCATGGAAGTCCTGGGAAGGCCAGGGGGTAGCTTTCACCTCCTTATCTCTCTCTGATTGAGAAAGCATGTGTAAGTACAGATGGCCCAGATGATATTGATAAGAATTTCATATCGCACTTAGCAACTTTTCTGCTTTTAGTTCCATGGATTTACAGCATTTTATATGGAATTGTAGCCCCATGAATGTCTATGCCTCAAAGTGCATCTGTTTTGTGGTACAAACACCTCTGACTCTTGGGTGAGCTTTGAGACAAAGTGGGGAAAAAAGCGATGCAAAACTCAAGTTTTGGAAGGACAGTGTATGCACTGGATCTGGGAGATCTAAGCAGTTGAGGGAGGAATTCAGTAAGAAAGCTATACAATACTGCGGAGAATGAAGCAAGGGCAAAGTCAGGAAAAACAATTTCCTTTTCTTTTGAGCCACTATTTTTTTTCTGATGAATTGATTAATCTTCAGAAGACTATGAACTCCCTTAAAGTTAGACCTCATCAAGTATAAGCCTAAATTTTGAAGTGGTTGTCAGCTACCAGTGACTTCTTTTGCAGCCAAGTATTTAAGTGAAAATCTGAAAGAATCAGGACATAAGTCTTTAATTGCTGCTGTTTTGACAAATGGCACTGCAAAATATTTGCATAGCTTCCTTCCAACCACTGTAAATATTTCACTTATCTTTTTCTAACTCCCTACTCTTTGCAAGGTTCATGGTGTCAGAAAAATATAAAGGGACTCATATCAGCTGCTGAAGCATCCAGTAAAAAATTTCAAGGTATCTTCCAGCTGTAAACCTTATTGTGCTGCCCCTGCCGCCCCACCATCCAGTCCATCTGAAAAATCAGCAGTGATACTCCTAGTATGTTGTAACTAGGAGTTTATCTCCCACATCCTCGAGCTGCTGACCTTTTCTCTTGCTTTGGAATATACAGCACTGCAACATCATTTAAAACTGCAGCAGTCTGACTCATAACACCATTCATACCTTGACAATCAATAACTGGTTTCCCACTCTTCCCTAACCCAACAATTTTCCTTACACATTTGGCTGATTTTTTCTTTTTGCAGGATAATTCTGCAGAGGACAGTGTAAACAGGCAGAAATTTTAGTGCCAGATTGAAAAAGCAATGTGAATAATGTTTACTAAGAAAAGAGCAGTTTATATTCTCATAAACGTACACCAGTCAGGAAAAAGGTCATGAAAATAGATACTTATCAGTTTCCTCTGTCCCAATCATACAATCATACCTACGTGGAAGACAGGGACTGTCACCTGAAGTGGGGAACATAAAAGACCTGGCTGATGATGTGGGCATAAATGTAGATAATGAAAGAGACATTATAGCATCAGCTTCATTCAAATTCTGACTGAACTTATCTATAAAAGATACACTGGGGATAGTTACGGTCACTAAGGCTGATAAGAAACTGTCTAAAGTTGGGATTTCTCACTTTAATTCAGCAGCTGGCATGCTTTTTTGACATGAACAAACTCTAATAAAGCTGAGGAAAAAATACGATTTGATACGTGCACAAATATTGTATGTAAATGTAAGTATAAATGTAAGACGCCTGTCTTAGTTCTCCAGAAATCGCCCCTTTCTTCACTGTGTTTCTACCAGCCAAATATCCTAATATATATATACCTTTTGAAAATTTGTGACAGTAATCATAATGATGATTCTGGCAGCATACTGAATTAGAGGTCCATGAATTCTCAAAGCAATTCAAATTCTTGTGTAGCAGTTGGCAATGAGGGGGCTGAAGAGAAATGCACCTTAATAATCCCACTTATCATCTTGAAAAAGTCCTCTGTGCAAACGGCATTCTTTTCCACAGAAGAGAATTCACCAGCATGAAGCTTGCCAGCCTCAAAATAGTGGCCACACACTGTTTACTTCTGCCAATAGTGAAATAACATCTTGGTCAGTTGTCACATCCATGTGTTCTCATTTCAAGATGGTGGAGTAAGACCTTCAAGTCTCATCACTAATATTTCACCAAAATATAATACTCACAAATTATTCAAAATATTATTTTATGTTTATATTTTGCCTGTTCCATCCATTATTGGAACATTCTAGCTGAATTGCCATTCACTGTGCTGTTCAGTACAGTGGATTTCAGAAGTGTCTGCTGGCACATCTCACCTAACAACTGTGGAAAGGGAGAGGCCTCTTCCATCCCCATTCATTTGCTTTCATTTCTACTCACAGGGAATTGTTATTTCCATATATTCTAGCCTCAGCACACCTTTTAAAGCCAAACACTGGTAACTTGTCCTGGAAAGAGCTTGCGCAGAGTCAGGAAACTCAAATTTTGCTTTCTTAAATAGCAGTAACTTTTTGCCACATTCAGGGCAAATAAATTTACATGAGCTGACCTACTACCAGGAAATTAGTTTTGTGAGGCCAGTGCCCAAAACTTTCCCCCCAAGTCTGGCAGAAAGAAAGCATGATGTGACAATGGAGTTGTGGCACTCTGGAGGTCAGACATCTGGTCAGACACAGTGAAGAACCAGAGTACCTGCGGATGGTCACAGGCAATACACAGTGGCAGAACAGGACACCACACAATTACTTACCTAATAGTATGACCTCTAGGCAAAGCCTAAGACTTAAGAATGAAATAACACATTTAAGAGAAGTGTCACTTTAGCTTGGAGGCTAATCCTAAACTCACTATGTCTGTAACAGTAGTTTTAGAAATTACATCCTGGGTTTATCTTTGCAACATTTCTGTACCTACACAAGGTCCTTGATACATTCCTATGGGTGTAGATATTACTAATATCTACAAGGTTTTGCCAGTCTTGGAAGTTGCTGTGAGTGGAAATCCATGTAGAGAAAAAAAGTGTAATTACCAAGAAAAGCATATCAACATCTATGCATCTCTCATGTAGTCTAATCTGATTAAGAACGCCTGTGAAAAACTGGTAATTTCAGCCCTATTTGACTACAGCCTCAGATATCAGACTTTGTGAAATCTCCTAAGTTGAAAAATAAAGTACTCTTTGCTCCATACACAATCATTTAAGCCAGTCTTTAGCAGAGAATAAACAGGAAGGGATATATCCTGGCCAGATCTGTGGTTTTATAAGCTTGATATCCAAGAGAAAATTGAGTGGAATTACATGACCAGTGGTACATAATTGGCCTTGGTAGTTTTTGAATCAGTTGACCTGTGGGTAAGGACTCAGTTTATGTAAGACTCAGGGTGAACTAAACAAGGTACAGTGAATAATGTCACCACCAGCATCTTGACCAGTTTGTTGGGTTTTTTTCCCTCAAGGTTTGCACCTTTATTTATTCAGCATATGGCTGTAGTGCTAATCTTATTTTAAAAAACATGAGAAACATCAACAGGGAAATATCAGCCTTCACTCTATAAGATGCCATTTTGATATCAAGGACAACTAACTAGAAGAGATTTTAATTCAAAGAAACAGTGAGATGTTTTGCTTTGCTTAAATGACCTTTAGTGATTCTGACTGTGGAAAATGTCCCTCCGGTTTGACTCATTTTTTTCCCCAGAGAGACACTCTGTTTGTCATTAAGGGCTGTTTCTAAAGCAGCTCTTGAGAAAGCATGCTGCTTTTTCATCCAGTTATAGTGAGGAGCATAATTACAGCATAAGCTGTGATGAATTTATGCCAACATGTTCAGCTCAAGTCACATGCCAGAGAGCAAGTTAACTGAAATGAAAAGCTAAACCTTCACCTGTAGTGCATTCTTGAACTATGCATTTGAATTGGAATTGTACAGAAAGATCTTTCATTTTCCCAAATGCTCAGCTGTTTCTTCCTCTAGGCTTGAAATCTGTTGAAAATAATGGAACTGCTAACCTCTCTCGCTGTGAAGATTCTATGGAGGAAAAATATTGTTAATGTATTCAGATTTGTTGTTCAAAATGCTGGGTGTTTTTTTACTGTTATGGCCAAAATTTCCTCATTCATATCCACTCAAATTTGGCACTGGATTGTTAACAAAATATTTGTGGCAAATATAATGCTTATAGTTTCTAAATCTGAAAAGAAAGGAACTTATCAGAACAATTCCAGTTTCAAATTTTGAACAATTTTCATTGGAAAAATTCTTTGTGTTTCTTTCTCTTTATTAAAATGGAAGGCTTCAAGGCAATTGGGCTGAGGAAAATAAAACTGTGACCCTTGTGACTGGCAAACACCTTCATTTGGCGTGAGTGTTTGTCATAAAACCTTCAAAACCTCCAGCAGAGTCTTGTTTGGTTTCTGTGTTCACAAATGTTGAATTATGTTTTAGTGGAGAACAAAAGCAAAGGGTTGCATCCTGCCTTGTGTCAGGGCTTTATGATCCTGGTTTCACCTTTCCAGAAATTGTGCCCCCTTCCCTTAAGATGATTTATGTCCCCTGTACCCGCTTAGCTGCTCAGTTGACATGCTTGAACTGTGGTTTGTTAAACAGTGAAGTGACAAAAGTGTGGCTAGTGTCATGCATGGGAAAACACTGTGACATAGGGCCCATGAATTTGCACTGTCACCATGCATTAGATTCAGTACTGAGACCTCCAGTGCCTTGGTACTTGTAGGTCACCTTGCCCCTAAACCTGGACCAAGCAAAGCTTTAGATAGCTAAGACAGAATATAGGAAGAATGCAGGCTTTTATATTCAAAATTTCCATTCTGAAGCCTGTTCTCTAATTACAACTCTCTGGAGGCCCATAAACTTTGTAATACGTCCGTAATCTTTAAAGCTCTTCCTTTTTAGCATGTATAGAAGCATCATGTTCCTGGCTACACTCAGCAGTTCTGTTCCTCTCAGCCCCTGTGTTCAGTCACTTCTCTTCTACCTCTGTCTGTGGTAGCCGAATATCCCTGGTCAAGTAGGACCCCTAGAAGCGTGGTGGTTGCAATTGATTTCCTTAATACTAAGGACGAAGAAATACTGAATAGATCTTCAGTTAATGATTTTGTCCAGAATGTAAACAGTCCATATTTCCATTTCTACTCCTGATGGAAAACACTGGCTCAAGATTTATTCATAGCACTCTTAACATTAGTGACAGTGACCCCCTAAATGTCTTCATTTAGTCTCCCAATCACATGACTTTCCTGAGAGGTGAGGGTATGGCAGTTTCCAGTAAATATTATTATTTCTGTGTGAGCATTTCTGTTACAACTCTTGCTTCTTAAATAAACAGATGAGGAACAGCAAGGGGAAAAAGTCACCCAAAAGGGAGAACATGGTTCTAACTACAATTTTCTAAGCTGCTTCTAACATATCATATTTTATGTAAGTCCACCGTCCAATCATCCTTCCAATCCTCCTTCCAGGTTCTTTCAATTACTACATTTCTATATTTTAATATCATGTGTCTATTGTAATTTATTGCATTCACTCTCTTTCATATTCATAATAGAAACCTGGTTTTAATGGTCACATAAAATAATCTGACTCCATTTTTAAAATATTTAGAAACTGTTGGCAAATAAGTTTCAGACTAGCCTTTTTCTTAAATGTAAGTATCTGTAATGTGGAGAAGTATAATCGAAATTGGGGGGTGGTGATGGAATGGGGAGGAAATAAACTTATATCTAATATGATCTGAAACTTCAGGAGTTTTTAAAGTTTTGGGTTTTGGGGTTTTTTTTGATTTTTTTGTTTGTTTTGNTTTGTTTGCTGCCTGGTATCCACTTGTTGTTTAGTTAATCAAGTGAGTGTATCTTCTTTTGACATATTTGATCTTAAATTTCATGACGTAGATATAAGAAGTGAAATTAGCTTCCTAGAAGGGAATAATAGAGAAATTATGAGAAAAATAAATTGTACGTTGAAAAAAATTAAAATAATTCCCATGAAGATGTTAAGTAGCTCAGCTATTTAATTCATGGGGGGCTTTTTTTGAGGATACATCTAAATTATTTTTCTTGTTCTAAAGTAAATTAATCACTAAGATGCTTCTCTAAATTCTGTCCAAATCTCCTGAAATGTAAAGGAAAGCTCCCACTTGATTACTGTGGGATTTTTATCAGGTCTAGGGGTTAGTGGGACTTTTCTCAGGGTCGGAGAATTATTACATCATTTGCTATGAGAAGTAAACTCTATTTCAGAGAAACCAAGTCTACAGTTACTGCTGGAAAGTTGGAGGTCAGACTTGGGTTATGGCAGCAGAGCAGCAGGAACAATGGTTCTCCCAGCCAGTTCTGTTAGATACTTAAAGGTCTGTGAACATTTCCTCTCACAAATCTATTGTAAGCAGTTTCTCATAATGATGGGAAAGCAAAAAACCCGTTCTGTAGTATTCCTGCGAAATCTGAGAGGGCTGAAATGCTCTAGTATCAGCTAGCCTACCTGCCTAAACACCTCATTAGCTGTGGCATAAAATAGCAAATTATTGAAGAATCACAAGTTACAGCATTTTTTAATGCTCCCATAGTAAAATTAATAAAACAGAAAGGCTTGAATGAGTAGTTTAAATCTTCCCATTTCAATGTCTGCTTCTTGATTTTATATCGTCGTGATGAACATTAGTGATGTAGTGAAAATTTGTAATCCTTTATATTATAAGGAACCCAAACTACTACCTTTAATGTCTGCTGCACACAGAGAACTACAGAATAAACTGGTGAAGTTCCAGGTAACACTCCAAACTGAGCACAGAGAAGAAAGCATCACACTACGTGACTGAAGAAACATCACATGGTATAGCAGAGAAAAGGAAGGACTAACTAAAAAAGATTCTGCTCCTGTCCTCTTCTTCACCACAGAAACCCCATGACTACATGTCAAACTAGAAAGTTTGTCTAAAAGAGGATTCTAATACAAATTAACCAGATATTTCTGACTGGGACAACAGATTGTACACGCCCTATTTTTTTACTGACCAGTTTAAATATCAGTGATATTATGTGTGGTAAGAAATAGAAGTTGCATCATACCATGAGTATATTTGTGAAACAGGGACCAAATTTTCAAACCTGAACCCACATAAAAACATCTTTATCCCCAGAAGGAGAGACAGGGTGTCCAGGAAAACATGTTCCCTTGTTCCAGGTTAGGGCCCTCACATCATCCTTGGCCTTCTGAATTTTTTCCTAGTTTTCTTTAAAAAAAGATTTTCTTATTTTAATTCCATCCCTAAGCAAAAACCAGAAAAGATATTTTATAGATTTTGATGTTGAAAAGAATGCACAATTTTTCTATTCCACCAGAAATGTTTTCTTAAATTGAATTACTCTAAATAGAAAAAAAAATTAGACACAAAAACTCTAACTATGAAGTCCTCAGAGCTCTAATATTTATTTTGGGGGTTCTTTACTCTCATCTTTACAAAGAGAAACACATCTTAATTAAAGCAGGGTCAAGCTTAGTGACCTTGTTAAGGATTAATTGTTTCACAAATGGGTTTTAAGAGAAATTGCTGCCACATAAAAACTGTTTAATATTAATCTTAAGAAAAACAACATTTCCAGATGATCAAAGTAAAAGCAAAGAGGTGATTTGGCTATTGTGTGTTACAATTGCTTCTACATGGAAGAGGCTTGTCAGTCAGGACGTTCTAAATCTTGCTGAAAATGTCATAAAAAATTAAAGGGCAAAGAGTCAAGTTGGACAAACTTAACCTTTAAATACAAGGAAAATTCCTGACAGGTCTTTGAGGAGCAATTAGACATGAGGAACAGTTTATAGAGAGAGATAATGAACTCGTTGTAAGTTGAAGTCTTTAAAACAGAGATGTCAAATGTCATCTCTGAAAAATGTACTTAAATATAGGGTGTATTTCTGCAGCTTCTGGAAGATATTATCTGTCTGTGTATCACTTGAATTGGAGCTGAGGGAAGAAAGTGGGTGGGGAAGAGCTAATTCACGATGTTTTCTTTTGACCACAGGGTCTGCAAGATGCTGAATAGCCCAGATGGCCCCAGCTGGACTTCGGGGAACAGAACTGTGTATGCAGCCTTCAGTGTCCTCAGGGCAGGGCAATAACACAATATCTGTGATCCAGTCTAAACACCAACCCTGTCCTCATTCTTAAGTCCACACTCCTTTCTCATTGTCTCTGTTCCCTTAAATTTTGTTTTCTTTGCTGAAAAACAGCCCACTTTCAACAGAACATGTGCCAATATCTACTAACAGAAACAGAGTAAGGAAAATAAAGTTTTTATTTCAGCTCCACTTAATTATGTCTGGTGAAACTGCTAATTTCTGAGACTAAACTAATGTCATATAGTTCTGAATTCTGGAAGGTATTGACTGCTCTGATTTAACAGACTTAATATTAAGTCACTGTGTATTTTAGCCAGTGTCAGTGAGAGTAATTATTGGTTTATTATTGCAGGCAGTACCAGTGCAGTGAAAGAAGAAAATATCTAACTGAAATTAAATTTTTACTCTGGTCTAGAGCTCCTTTATATACTTGTCAAATCTCTTTTCTTCAAAGCCTCAAGTAATGCTCAAGGAATAAATAATTGAGAATTCACAATAAATGAACCTTGCACTCACTAGAGACTGAAAACAGCTTCTAAAACAAAAAATACATTTTCTTAGGAAATTTGCCTTAGTCAAATTTTGAAAATAACAAGGCCTGTGTATAAAGGGTAATATACAACATTACCAGGACCACTGGGGATGTTCAGATATTTACTTTCCATCTCAGTATTTTCCCGGACTATTACTAGAACCAGGAGCTGTCTTTTCTGAAGAGTGAGAACCATGCCACACCACTCAACACTGGTTAATGTTTGCTTTTGTAGTTGTCTTAACTGAAATAAAGGATTCCTTCAGCAATGTTTGTATTGGAATGAGGCTATATCTTGCCAACAGGAAGGTTTGAAAGCTAAGTCTATTATATCCTGGTCAGAAAACTGAATATTAGTCCTCCTTGAATTTGTTTTCACCTGACATAAATGTATTTTTTGGCCTTGAGTTAATCTACTAGACTCACAATTAATTTTTTAGATAACATAATTTTGCTTACTTTGTGGCAAGATTAACAGCTAAGTTTATTTAATGTTAAATGATGGTGATACCATCATTTGCATACCAAATATATAAACATTGACCAAATGATTTTCCAGAACTTTTCCATTTCTATAAAATGCATTTATTTGATTGGATCGTGTATAAATTCCAAAATAACATAAGAGTATATTTCTTATGAAAACTCAAAAATACAACACCGTACACTATATCTCATATCTTACATTTTATTTCCTAACCATAACAAAAATGCTTTTGTTTCCCAAAAAGTGTTGTGAATTATATCTCTCTTCTCTGTTCCAAATTTTTTTTGTGAGGTGGATGGGTGAACTCTCACAACAGTGTTTATTAAAGTTTCAATAAGCAATCAGGATGATATTTTTCAATATTTTATGCCAAATCTTGCACCTATGCACTATATCAAGGCTGGATAGGTCAAGAGGGAAATATGTAAAGACTGCTTTGGAATACATTTCCTGTCATGAAATGCAGATCACCCTTGGTAACTTCTCTGTTGAAAAAAACTCTCTGTAGGCCCAATAGAACCATGTTTGCTAGGAAAAAAAAGTAAAAAGACATATGTATCAATCATTTTTTTCTATTTCTACTGCTCTAAGAGCATATTTTACAACTTCAGCTCTAGCTCTTTCTTGTTCTACAGTTCCAAAGGTTAGTGTTCTCTTATTAACTGATATCTATCTATATTTTAATGACTTTGTGAGGCAGCCTTTCTTTTATAAATTTGGGATTACACTCTGCAATCCAGTGCTCTATCTTGGAGGTGTTAAATCATGAATTTTCATAGTGTGACCAGTCAGTCACTTTATTTTTCAGAGTTAACTGGTTCATAGGAAAACAGGAAGCAAAATTAAGCCTCTTCTTTATCTTTGTAAACTATTTTCCTAGGACCAGTTTCTTGGAAGTAGATGGCACTTTCGGCAGCTGACACTCCAGCCCCTTTGTATGAAGACTGTTAAGAAACCCGTGCCTTCCTTTCCATCTGATACCATCCCAGTGAGGACAGGGGAGAGCTGGTTAGATCCAATGCTGGGCACTGCCTCCTCTGCAGATAAGCCTAGGCTGCAAGATGGATCAGGTATCAGGATGTAAACTGTTGTACTGAAAGTTTTGCTGTGAAGGTAAGCAAGATCCTCCTGGAGCAGGAGCCACAGGTGCTGCGATGCCAAATAGTATAAAAGAATGGCTCTTTTGACCTCATTGTTATATCCCAATGCTGCTTTATCCTGCATGGCTGATGCAGCCTGCCAATGCATTTTTAAGAGAGCAGTTGAGAAGTCACATTTTGCACATACAACTATTTCTTCTGTGGTTACAGCTTGTGTTTTGAAAATTTCACAGCTGTTTCCAGTATGTGCCTGTCTGACACCAGCTGCTCCCAAGAAAATTTGCGTCTTCTTTCACAGGTTCAGTGCAGAGGGCAAGTATTGATACTACAAATTTGACATTTTTTCTGCCAGCACAGCTCCATTGTGCCTCTGTACAGAATGCAGAGTCACGCTGTGCCACTTGCTCACAGAGGGAGGAAGAGGAAGGAAACACCTAATTGGAGTTTCTTGTACTAATGTATTTATTGCAAGAAACTGAGGAGGGCCTGGTGCATTAAAACAAATCTCTGAAATAATCAAAGAAACATCATCTCATATTCTGGGAGTTCCTGGCAAAGTAACTCCATATTGAAACAAAACCAACCATAGCAAAAATATTTCAAATCTGGCTTATGTTACCCTATAGATATGTCCAAGAGAAGGGACAGAGACTGAAATCATCTCCTCAAATGCAATAGTGCCTAGTATGTAAATTTATTAAATTACAAAAGAGCCTTCTTTTTTTCTTAAAAAAAAAAACCACAACAAAACTTTGTTAGAAATATGTGTTTACGTGTGTATCTGCTTGTGATACTTCTGACACATCACAAGAAGTCAGGAAAAATACAACACAGAGGTTTCCACTACCCTAAAAAATATGTTGCCTTGTGGCTTCTCAACAGGTTTCAGGACTGAGGAGAGCTATTCTCAAAATTAATAGTTATTTGTAACATAACCTTCATGCCTCAGTGGTGCAGTATAATAAGAAATAAGGTGGTAATGATTCCAAGCACTCCAGTAAAACCACATATATAAACTGAAATAACAAATTCTGTGTTTACACTCAAGGTTGTTTTCTTCATGTGTGCTACTTTTTTTTTGTTGTTATAAATATCCCTGAGTATAGTCCTGTCCCTTCCTGACCTTTTCTTAATGGCCTTTTAAGAAGACACCTGTCTTACCAAAGCACTGGCTGTTTGCAATACCTCTGCAGGGCATAGAGTACTGGACAATGAAATAAATTAGCCCAAATGGTGTAATAGCTTACATCCTAGGCAGAAATCTGCCCTCAGTACACCAAGCTATGGTGCTTTCCTCCACAGATATATCTGAGCTTTAAAAACATTAACTGAATATTTATACCATAGTCATGGTGAAATAACTGCCTTTTCCAGGCATCTGGCATGTCAACAAGATAATCCAAAGAAGGACATTGTTGAAAGTGTCTGGAGATGCACTGCTTTGAAGAGATATTGGTAGAGTCAGATGGAGTGGTCTCTCTACTTCTCCACCCTCTTGGGCTGTTTCCCAGGAGAGCTCCACAAGAGAAAAGAGGATTCTCTATTTGGTAACAAGACAAAATTACTTTCACCACTGTTTACAGAAAACAGACTGGCTACTATAACCAGACTGAACCAGCACAAAATCTGTTCAAAACACTTGGTGCAGCATTCATCTTGGTAATGATTCAGGCCTCCAGGGAAGACACAGTGCAAGGATCAAACAATAAAACAACATTAGCTAAAAACACGTGTGTTAAGGTCATGGCTGGAAGGGTATAACATTTTTTCATACATCTCAGAAAAGTATAGAATTACAGTATGCTCTCTGTAGAACACTCAATTTTTATATTCAAGTTAATCTGTGACCATTAATAATTATGAATTATACTTAGTTAATGCTAATTCTGTGCTTTCCCGAGGCTTTTTCTTTTGTGGGGTTGCCCTAGAAATTGGACAAAGGAAAAGATATAGGCAGGAACAAAAGACCTCAGCCGGCTGCCAGATTTGTTCAGAACAGTACAGTGAGTGTGGTCCCAGAAAGGAAGAAATTGCCACTGCTCAGTTGGAGTCAGTTCTTTCATTCATTGTCAGAACAAGGCTTTCTAAGAGAGTTTCTACAATCAGAGCAACTTAAAAAACACGAGAAAGTCTGTATTCAACCACACCACAGTCCATCTAGCTAAGTACTCTGTATATAGTAAATCCTTTGGAAAGGTTATAGGAAAGAGACAGGATCAGGAGCCACTGATTTTTCCTGACATTATTCTGTCAAACACCAACGTTTTACACTTTTGGGAGAGCTGCTTTATATTGGGCTGGTGAGCAAGCTTAACTGTGAGTGTGGTGTCCGTGATCCTTAACTGCAAGCATGCCTTGAAAGTATGGTTTTGGCTGAGGTTAACTCTATCTTTGGGACAGTGCACAAGAGCTGTGGAAATGGACTATACTGTGCCAAGGACTGTTCCCCTTGGCAAAATGAAAAAGCCTGCATCAGGTCTGACTCCAGTATTCTGCAGCTTTTCTCTATCTTTGGTCCTGCATACAAAGCTGTCCTCATACTGCACTGCAAGGAAGTGCATTTTGTGCAGTAAAATCATCCCTAGAGGGATTGTAACTCTACTTGCACATTGTTCATTTACAGCCACCAGCCAACACAAAACTTATTAAAATAACTTGGAACTACAACAAATACCTGGGAAGAAATCTGGGGCCAAGAACTGTGCAGCTTAGGCCAAGTTCCCTGGACCTGACTGACCTCAGTACTCTGGCCCTGGTTCTTTTAGCAGAATGGGAATATATTTTCATTTAAAAGTTCTCAGTAGTAAATCTTCTGTGATTTTGTCCACTTGGTTTTCAAATCCACCTAAGCTTTCACTACCTTTGACCATGCTGGAGTAGGGACTTCAGAATTTCATCTGTGGAGAACCACTTTACTTTCCTTTGTTTAATAGATGCACTTTTGGGTTCTATATCTGCTCAAGTGCCTTTTGCAACCTTGGAAAGAAAAAGTAAAACACACCAACAGTGATGTGGCACCTCCAGTGACTTCTTTACTAGGCAGAATGGTGAGGAGGCCTGGAGAATCCAGAACATCCATCTGCTGAGCTCTCTGTTCTCTGACTGTCTACTGCCTTTTGGGCACTTGCACACACACTGCTGAGAACACCACTGGTCAAGATCCTGAGGGCAGTGTTCTAATGATTTTCCAGTTCTGTCATGGTTCTGAAATGGGTAAGGAATTTTTTACAGACTATGGATAAAGGCTTTGCTAGCTGGCTTTAGGGAGTTAAAGAGCATTTGAGTATTGTGTATTCAGTATTCAGAGAATCAGCCTTTGGTTTCATCTAAAAACCGGGTGTGTAAATAAGCCCTATCTTTGGAAGTGTATGCTATTATATATACAACTATTCTATTACCTACACATATACATATGTATGTATATACATATTTGTATATATGCACAGCAACTTTTTTTGCTTTTGCTGAGAAACCTGAAGGATTATTCATCAGAGAATGGAGAAACATTTTTTTACTGTGAGGGTGAGCAAGCATGGAAACAAGTTGGCCAGAGATGATGTGAAATCTCAATCCTTGGACATATTCGAAAGCTGTTTGCACATGGTCTTGAGCAACATGTTTTAGGTGACCCTGCTTGAGTAGGTAGACTGGGAAATGTGATCTCTAGAGGTCCATCATTCTGTGATTCTGTTAAAAAGGTGAAGAAACTTCTGTGAAATTGAAAAAAAAAAAAAGAAAAGAAGAATCATTGTAAACCCAAATGTGCTACTGAATCCAATTTCTCTGAATATCAGAGAAAACAAGTGCTCCTTATAATGAATGAACAACACCTTTGTGTCTTAAAATGGTCTTAGTAAGTCTCAGTGAAGGGAAGTTGGTTGAGTGGTTCAAAAGTGGTTTGGGCAGTGAAGTAATCTGCCAAACTCAAAGTGAAACTTCAGCCTAGCCCTATCAGTTGCAGTTGCAGAGAACCCAATGCAAAGTAACAGCTGGTTCTGCTGCACCAGAGACATTAGAAGGGTTTACTGGAGGGCTGTCATTGCTATGAAATATTCTCCTTCATACAAGAGCATGGTTGACAAGAAACATGATATGTGCAAAAAAAAAAAAATAAATTACAAAACAAACCACCAAAAAAAACCTCCAATCGAAAGCAAAAACCGAAACAAAAAGTAAAGCAATTTGATACTTCAGTCCGCTCTCCACTCCAAAACCAGATTAAGGTGCTTGTTTTCAGTGAAACACATGCTGTATGGCAACTCCATCTTCACATAACAAAAGATCTGATTTACAGTTTTGTTCATCTTGATCACTCTGCCCCCTAAAGATTTACATTCTGAGATAAAGCCGAAACTGAACATAACCCTTAAGTTTTCCTGTACATGATAATATATATACACAACAGTGTAAAATCATTGAGCACCAGCTCTTCCATGCGATGATATAGAAAGAGCACCAATGATCGTGGCTGTCCTGCCAACAACACACACATTACTCCAGAGGGCACATCCTGCAGCCTGGGGTGTTACTCTCTATTAATATCTATGACACTCTAGTCAGCATCTTGTTCAGAGGTTTGCCTTCTCAATCCTTACAAACTCTCAATTATCAGATATATAAAAATATTATGAGATTAATGAAATCAGAACTATGATGCTTTGGGTATAATTTGTAATTAATTTTGGTAGCCTAAATAAACTGGTATAAATATGGTTGCTATAGCAAGCTAAAGTCATGTCAAAGAGTTGGATGTGTTAGTTGACATGCAGTGTGAGTAGAGGTTTCTATTGCTATGGAAACATAACTGTCATTTTACACTGATGGCAAAGGGTTGAGCTATGGGTGGATTGGGGGATTTTTTCCCCTCCTTTCAGCATATAGCCTTTAATTACATTTAATAAATGTATGTAAATCTCAATTTTAGAGAGCTGAAGAATTTCTTACCACATTCTGCACTTGTATTCCATCAGTGTTGGATATTCCACACATTCTTTCCATGTTCTATGTGCTTTGAAATTTGAACACGTATTTGACCTGTGTGTATTAATGCAACGGGTAAATGGACCCACAAAAATGCTCAATATTTATTAGAAGAACAGTATTTGTAGCAGTTGTGTTTTCAGGACACTTGTCATTATAACAGTTTTCACATCCAGTCTGTCCTGGTCTCCTCATCAGAATGGAGTAAGTCCATATGATTTGGCTTAAGCACTTTCAGCTTCCTTTGGCTTGTCTGCCTCCCCTGGAAACCATGTTATTGTTTTACTAGATCCATGTTTCATATGTGCTTCAGATCCAGGACTTCCCTCCTTTGTGCTGTCTAGTTTCAATCTCTTCCTAGCCTTTTTTCCCCCCCTCTCTTTCCCCTCTCTTATTGGCACTTGCCCCTCTCTGTACAGTCTGCATCTTTCTTCCACACCTGCCTCTTGTATATTCTTCCTATGATTCTGGGGCTTTGCATGGCCCTCTCATTTTCTGCACAAAACAAAGAGGTCAGAGAAAACTCTAGCAATAGTGTCCCTCTTTCTGATCTGGTCCCTACATCTGTAGTTTCTACCACCCATAGTATCTTACAGCTATAGTCTGGGGAATTGTCTTATATCTCTGAATGAGCTATATGCAGGTATAGCATCTAGGACACTTTAACCACAACATAATAAACATTCTTAGTATAAATGCAATGGAATTGCCAGATTTTAAATGGAAATCATTAGCTGTTTCCAAAATTTTCAGAATTTTCTGACATGAGGAGGTATCTTTTCTCTGTGTTTTTTCTCAGAGACTGAATATTTTTGGATAAGTTTCTCTTGCTCTGGGCTGTTTCAGATCTTTAGGACTGAAGCTGTCAGATCAGATGAACTAAATTTAATAAAGCTACAACTTTTAAAGCAAAGCATTCTGTTGAGGTAATCCTAAACACTCTTGAAATATCAGCTACAGATCAAACTTTTAAAAATGGAAATTCTTGCTTGGAAGAAGATAGTTGTTTAGTGCTTTGTGCAGCCCTAATCTCTGTCATTAAGGTTTAGTCTCAGATGTTGGTTATGTTGGGATAAACTGTAGCAACAAGAGCCACATTCCAGTGCTGCTCCTACATCTTTTACATGGGCTAGGATTACAAAAGACCAATGCACTTTTGGTTGTAGTTTCTTGGACAGATCTGTCAGCAGGCTGACAACACTGTATTTCCATTAGTGCCTGAATTATCAGTTAATCACACTGTGTTAGTAATGGTGACATCAGTATCTTTTATTTGGTGTAATATTTTATTTAATATAGAAATATATATTTTTCAAAGACATAAAGAGAGAATTTTCCTGTCTGTGGAGTCATGGATCTCACACAGAATAATTTCTATCCTTGATGGGTTTCTTTGTTGTTTTGGGTTTCTTGGTTTGGTTTGGTCTTTTTTTTTCCTGTTTCAAAGCATTTTGTTATGTGAACTGTTAGTAAAGAAAGATCTGTTAGATGATGAGAGAATTAGAAAGCAATTGGAACTTGGCCAAAGAAGACAAATTCCATCCTGGATTTTTAAAACAGAAATAATTCCTATGAATCCAGTTTACACTTTGGTGCATTTCAGAAAGAAGGAAATTTCCTTCTAGAATCTAGATTTTATTCTAAGGATTTTAAATAGTGAAGAAACACATGATTCTGATTGCTTGCTTTTTGCCTTGGTAATATTAAATATTAATGAGAAGAAACATTATCTTCTTTGGATCACTTGCAACAATGGTACCATATAATTCATCTTTATCTTGGTATTGTTAGTTGTATATTGCAAAGAAATCTGCAGTAGCTCGGTTAAAATCATAGATTAGCATTGCAGCCATAAAGGTTTCTAAACCCATTTCTATTTGGACCATGCAAAATATACAATTCTATTCACAGTGGATGTGTGAAAAACAGCACAAGGGCTAAACTAGTTAGAGGAATGATGCACAAAAAAATGTTCATTTAATAATCTTCCCCCCATTTTTAATGAAATCAAGACACAATTATGAACTTAGTAAAAGAAATGTCTTCTGATTTAAGGGGTGGTGTTGCTCACATAGGGTTTTTTAAGTATTTTAACATCTTCCAGTATTAATTCTACATGTATATAGTCTCTCCCTCTATTAACTATTAACTTTGATTACAAATTATCTTACCTCATTGCTTACTTATATTTCCCTACCATAACAATAAGCATTTTAAAAAAGGCAATATTTCAAATGTAGTACAATCTTACAGTTTCTCCAAGCAAATAATTCTTTAAAGCTATATGAAAACTGACACACTTCCAGTGAGAAAAACACATTTTCTGTGTTCTGCATTGAGCCATTATTTCCTAACAGATTCAGTGACTGCTTTTATCACCCTATTCTTCAAACACTTCCATATGAACAATGCCCACATCAGAGAGATAATTCCACAGACATTTTCTCCAGAAATCCTGCTTGGTTAAGCCTTTCTCATTACCTTTTTTCCCCAAATTGTTTCCACTATCAGGATGCTGTTGACTCCATTACTCAGAATGACAAGTCTAATCATGGCACCCTTTCAATCAATGAAATTATTATTTTCAAAAAAATGAAATTCAAAAGAAAAGTATTCTTTGGATGGCTTAATTTCATCCATATTATTTCACAGAGTGAGCTGGATGAAGGTGAAAGGAGTGAATCACAGCCACAGTGAGACTCTGCCAATCCCCAGGGGATGCTCCTCTATTGTGTCCACCCTGTACAGTGATGTGTAAATATGCCCAAAGTAGCTCCATATAAAATTGTCAGCAGGATAATTTTTTTCTATGGCTTCATCTAGGCTGCTATGGCCTTCCACCTAGTTCAGCTGGAACCTCCTGGTGTAACTGTAATCTGTGCAGTGGAGCACTGTGTAGCAGCCTATAATCCATATAAAATACAATCATGCCATTTAAGACATGACCCTCATGATTATGTCATTGTACGTAATGCTTGCAGTTGATCTAGGGTGCAGAAAATTCTCTGAGTGAAATTCTAAGTGATGTCACCATCAAAGTTTTCTCTATCTTCTGAGGGGTGATAGTTTTATCTTTTGCATCTACTTATTTCATGTTCTGTTACTATTATTTGTATGATTGTATTATTTTAATGTATTAAGTTTCCAAGGGAAATGACCTATCAGCCCTGTACAAATAGACAATACAATTACAATAAAACATTTTCAGTGTACATAACACATCCTCACAAACACTTTATACTTGAGTAGTTCTTTTGAAAGCAGCATTAATCATTCTAAGGATGCCTTACCTTTTTTTTTTTCTGGGTGTCAAATTCAAAGCTGAAAATCATTGCATCAGTGAAAGGAACTACTGCTTTCATTCAGCTGATAATAAATATTGCTGAAACATGCATTTGGGTAATTCAGAACTTCAAGCCTTCAAAGACTGTTTTATCACTGTATGTTCATATCTGATCCAGTGGAAAAAGTGCCTAATGACCATTTAAAAACCTTCAGAGTAAATTTATTCAAAACATTCAATTTAGAATGCTCCAGCAAGATAAAAGTAAGTGAAGCGAAAAGGATAGTAAATCCATTGTAAGTTTAAAAATGGATTTGAGAGCAGTTCGGGATGTTAGAAAACAGGATTTTATTACAGAATGATACTTGTAGATTAAAGTTCCAACATCAAAGAGTTATCTGATATGGAGAAGCTTGACAGGTGGTTTTGGTGATATGCACTGGCTGCTCCTCTGTACAGCAGAGAAGCTGAGGTGCAATTATAGCTTTACTATAAATGGAGATTGTAACAATTTAAGCAAGTGGGAAGTTTTATGGTCATTTAATGAGACCAGGCCTCCATGCTACACAGCTGCTTTCTCCTAAGGTCAAAACCATCATGCATGAAATGCACTTCAAAGAATATCTAATCCTGTGTTGCTGATGTGAAGTGAGAAATCTTCTTCAAAAAGAATATATCAATACAGTTGCAGCTAAGGAGCTCACTGCAAGCAATTAGGTACCACAAGACAAATGAAAATCTAAAGCACTCTTTCATTGCCAGGAGTTACTGAATAGTACAATATTCAAATACTTTAAAAAATGACATGTTTTAACAATTCAAAGACTTTATGTCATTTGACTAAACATTTTCATGAACATGTTATGAAATTGGCTTTTTAGGTCAACTTCAAAATTATTTAGTCGATGTTCATTACATAACCAGCAAAATTTATTGTTTCCCAGGTGAAATAGGAAAAATGGCTAAAAATCTAGTAACAGACTTGCCTGATTTATATTCCCAGATTGTCAGGTGTAAATATCAGGATTAGCTCTGAGAAGTCCCATAGTCAGGTTCACTAGGCTGCTGCAAAGTACCATATAATTCATCTGTGTCTTGGTATTATTGTTAGTTGTATATTGCAAAGAAATCTGCAGTAGCTCAGTTAAAATCATAGATTAGCATTGCAGTCATAAAGGTTTCTAAACCCATTTCTGTTTGGACCATGCAAAATATACAATTCTATTCACAGTGGATGTGTGAAAAACAGCACAAGGGCTAAACGAGTTAGAGGAATGATGCACAGCTAGCAAACTGAAGAGGAATATATTCTACCTAGAATAACCGAAGACTGGGCTGGTATCCAAAAGGATGAGCATAATGCAAGTTTAGAGTAAGAGAGTTTATGCAGTAAGCTATTATGCTGGTATCATTGTGCAGAAGAATACAGATATGGCTGCTGTGGCTCTAAATAATTACTTTATTCCCTTACTAATATTCAATGGTGAAAGTACACTCTTCAAATTCAGGAAGGGAACTTGTAGTGTTTTGTCATTTCTCCTGTATTTTGTATATGATTTTCCTCAGGGTGTAAATTTTCCAAAGAACTCTTTTTCTGTAAGTTAAAATATACTAGCAACCAAAACTCAAGGTATGAAAAATAACAATGTTCAACTCTTCAGGAAAGATTCTCTTCATGTTGTTTTCTATGCATTCTGGCTTCTATTGCACATAGCTGGATGATGATTTCTGATTGTAGAGAAAAATAGACACTATTATCAGACATTTAGTGTCATAAAATTTTTCTTTTTCACCGTGCACAAAAATGGATCTAAGTTGTTACAGGGAAATGTCCCATACTATTTCCACCTCTTCATAAATGTAACAGCATTCCAAAGTTTGAAAGTTTCATGCTCCTTCAGGCAGTTAGGTGTTCAGTCTTTTCAGGCTGTGCCTATCAGCTGTTTTTTTAAACTTCCTTAGGATTCTACAAAAGCAATTTTTGATGGCAAATTTGCTTGCTGTAGCCATCACTGTGTGGTCAGATGTCTTTCAGTTTCAGAGATATGTTGAGCCCAATAAAACAGTTCCTCACTCTGGTGATTGTTACTTGGGATAGCACTGAAGCAACAGAGAACTACTGAGGTCACAGCAATCATAACACAAAGAGTGCCTCATGTTGAAAAATAACTATCTTTCTCCCCTTGCACAGCAGGAAGCAGAATTGCACACTTCATTTGGCAAATGCTGCTTTAAAAGTTCAGAATCATAGCACAGTCTAGCTGGGAGGGGAACTCTGGGTGACACTTAGTATAGCCCACTGATCAGAGGAGAGGAGGGTTAATTGCAAAGTCAACTTGGGCTGTCCAAAGCCTTATCCTGTAAAATCTGTAAGGATGCAGATTCACAGACTCTCTGGACATATAGTTCCATTCTCATTGTGAAAAATTCATTTTGCTTTATTTTGCTTTGTAGCAGCTTGAAGAGAAGTGGCAAATTTCTCTGTTGAGTGGGAGCACTATTATATCATGTAAATGAACTGGCAGCAGCAGGATCCTACACATCTCTAAGGCATTCTCAGGGACACCAGTGCTGCCAGAGAAAGGCCTCATCTCTTTCACTCTGCATTTGCAGAATATGGGAAAAAGAGGCAGTAGAGAGGTAAGACCATCCATGAGACGTTTGCGATGAGCCAATACACAGTGTTGTACCTAAGAGAACAAAATTGAGCCAAATGTCATCTATCTTTAAGAAATGTATAGAAAACATTTACCCATATTCACTTCTCCACTGTGTCAGTGGTGAAGCCAAGCAAAAGCCCTAAAAATATGTGTTTACTCCTTCATCTGAAGAAGTTTCTATGGTTGAGGCCATGCAATGACCACATGCACGCAGAATCTTTTACTGTACTGGCAAATATTTAGGCCTCTTGTCACCCGGCTGGCAAAGAGAGGTGAGACTTTTGGCAGACAAAAAGGAATAGACTGTACTACCAAGGGAACACAAGCTATACTTTCCTTTGATTTCAATGCAGTTCTTCATTGGGAATGTGACAGTGAATAATGGCTTTTGCAACTCACCTTTGATGTTGGATGAAACTGCAATACACATACTGCTCTAGTGAAGCACAGGAGTCAAGGTGCTGACATTACTTGATTTTCTTTCAGTCGTAAGATATATATTACCCTAAGGGAATCTTAAAACAGGAAATGAAGAGAGCCTTTCATCCCCGTGATTGTATATCATCTCAAAAGCCTGTGCTCTGTGCTGCCCAGAAGCTATAAGAAAAGTCAAATGAATCAAATGTGCTGTACACACAGAATTGTGCATCTTTCTGAAGGTTTGTTTCTGAAGTGCAATCAAATTTCTACACACGAGGTAAAAACGGTTTACAGGATTAAGGCTCCACAAAATCCCACTGCCTGAAAGCCTTTGAAATCGATGCCATGCATGCAGTAACAGGCTTGGTGTTTACGGAGTCAAGGAAGGTCCCTCCAGCACCCTTAATTAGAAGTTATGCTATGATATTTTTACAAACATTTAGCTTAATCCAGACAATTCCCAAATCCCAAACTCCTATTGTTGAAATGCCCTGCATTTTCTAATTGTTATGTTATGCTTCCATATGATGATGTGATGGGATCACTGTTGAGGTTGGACTTTTTTTTTTTAAAGAACACTGAAGTTTCAAAGAAATTCCAAAATTGTCACTTTTCAGCTTGGTGGTCAGTTTCATTTGCAGGAGAAAAGCCCTTATTCTTGCAAAAATAAATGTCTTTTGTGCTCCTACATGTCTCAATTTACCACATCCTGGGTGGAGCAGCTAAAAAGTAATATAAGAAATATTTGTGAGTTTAGTATATTGAGACAAAGTAGCAGAAGAATGAATGAATGTGCCAAGTGCACCTCTATAGGGCTAATACGGCTAAAAGTAACAGGAAAACTGCAGTGGGCTACTAGCAAGACAGGGAATGGCCTAAATAGTTCAAGAATTTTACCCACTGATAATTGGTAGGAGTATTTTTCTTATTTCTTATATTTCCATATACATCTGTTCTCATTTATTATGTTATCAGAGAGCTACTAATTCTCTTTGTTTTACACTTTCTGTCACTTTAGAGTTTGGGATTTAAACAAAACATAACTCAGAGACTCAGTTTGTATGAACCTTCTATTTTGAAAGCAGGTAAAACACTCTAGCTCAGGGTTTTAATTTATTTGATGTAATATTCAAGTTGTTCTGTAATTTACCAAACTTTTTGATTTATCATTTATAGGAAAGTCGTGTGGCATGACTTCAGTGAAAGAGCAGTTGTCTTTCATCACCATCTCTTGCTCTTCCTCTTTCACGATTTTGGATGTGAGAAAAACTCCTGATTTTTTCAGATTCATCTCTTTTTTCTTTACTTTATACTTGGTGAAAAAAACCTTAACCTGGAGGATCAAGGTCTTGTGTTGCTTTGCCTAGGTTTTTTGTTTTGTCTTGTTTTAAACAAACATTATGCTGTAGAAAGTTTTTCAGGCATTCAGTGCGTATTTCTGACTCTGTGTTTTTCAGAAAGGTGTGTTTTCATTTTGGTAGATACAAGAAACCAATGTGAGACATGATGATGTACTTTGAAAGTCCAGTGTTATTGTGTGAATGTATTCATTTTCTTTGGTCTATTGTGCTATAGAATGTCTACGCCATATGAAATGGCTTCCTTTTTGATATTTTATGCTTCTGTAGGATTTGATATCACTATGCAGAGCTAAATGGTCAACTTTTATTTAATATCTTTCTTCTGAGATAAGCTTTCTGTGACTCTCATTTATGATGTAAAAAGCTTGGGTTTGTTTTTTTACTCAAGAAGAGATTCTTGTTAAAATATTTAAGTGTTCATTTTATTACGTCTTTCACTTTTTAAAGTGGTGGAGATTTTTGTTTGGTAGGTTCAGTTCAGTTTGGTTTGACTTTTCTCCTTTTTCTCAAAGTATTGAGTTTTATTTATGTATTATATATGTATTATGCACAGGTGGCAATGGGAATTTCCCTCTCTAACTGAAAAACTGAAATAATCTTTTTTATGCTAATGACGGATATTTAATTGCGTTTTGCCATTCTGTTTTCTAGACTGTTTTGTTTATTTCCGTATTAACAAAATCTTAAGATTGATGAATTTGCAGGGAGTAGGTTGCCTGTTCCTCCTGTCTGATGGGAGGAAACAATCTAAATTCATGTTAATTATAATCTTTGTAGTGTTTTACTATATCACTAGTGTCGTGTAATGGCTCTTTTTTGAGAAGATTATGACAGACAAGAAATTACATCGTTGTCAGAAGTAAAGATTTTAGGGAGCAGCAAGGTAGGGGCCTTAGTGCAAAGTGTTGGACAATTTGGTTGGATAAGGAATTCAAGATCAAAAGGGCATTGTTCAGCCATTTGATTTTGAGCCTGTAATTCAGAGATGTAACTGGAGTAGCAAAAGGTCTGATGCTGCAGAATCAGTGAGGGGTCTGCACAAGCAGAACTCCCTTCAATTAGATGTGTGTCACGAACCTGGAGGCCAAATCAGTGGTTGCTTGGTAAGAAAGTGGAGAGCTATCCCATTCCCATGTATCCTGTGCACATATCCTATGTAGATACCTATATCCTAATAGAAAAAATGATAAGCCCTAATAGAATTGAAAAATAAATGTGACCATGTCATTCACATTTATATGGATATATTGTAACAGAAGTTTCTTTCAGTAAAGTCCGTTGTGATGTCAGATTCCCAATTACATGTGCTAAAAAAATGTGGCAGGTATTTGACAGTGAGAGTTATTACCTTTTCAAATGTTTGTAAAATTTAAGGTCTTCCAAAATCTAGATGTGACCTAGACCTTTGGCTTCTAGCTTTTCTTTGTTTCAGATTTTTTTTCCACGTATTTTATAGAACATTGTCAGAACTACTGTCCTTTGTGATTACACAAAAGACTATGCCAAGGTCCTAGACCTACTGTTTATTCTTCAATATCTGCTTAATCTTAATGTGAATAGTACTAGTGACTTTTATGAAATTGTCTTCAATGGGAGAGCTGTGCACACGTAAAAGTGATGGCAGAATTCAAGTCTAAGATTATAAATCTGTTAATAGAATGAGCTTAACTCTCATTGCAGTTAGGCCTCAACCACTGACTAAAGCTTCTAAGCATGCTCACAATAAAAGAGAAAGTGCCAGACCTCTTTCATACCCTCTGGTTTCTCTCACATGCCTGAAGTGGTAGCTATTCTTGTACCTCATACGAAGCAGAAAAACCTTCTTCATTTCTGCTGAACTGGTGCTAGAAGAAACAGATCATGTCCTTTCAGACCTAAATGCTATAAACAAAACTATTTATTTTGATGTTAGTTATTTTTAAAACAAGCAAGCAAACAACCTCAAAAACAAAACAAACAAACAAAACACAAACTCAAAACACACAAATCAAAAATGAAGCAAAGAAAACCCTAAATAGACCCACAAACAAATTTAAAAAAAAAAACCCAAACAAATAACAAAAAAAGTCCAAACCCAAAACCAAACCAAAACCAAATAAACACACAAGCAAAAAATTCCCAGAGGGGAGAAGGTGCCACTTCTCTAGTAGATTAATGCTGCTGGAACTTTGTGAAATTTCACAGCATCTTTATAGCAGCATGATTTAGCAGACTGTGTTATCTATTTTGGTTTAAGGAGTCACCCTGCGACATCTGATATCTGGTATTCTTGAGGGATGCCCTTGTTTCTCCATCCATGCCTCTCTCATTTCAGAGGCTTTCCCTCCTCTATCAGCTAGGCTTACAAGCTTTTAAAAGGTGTGTTGGGTGTAACTTCCTATGGTCTAAACCTTCATCTGGCCATAGATATTTCTCTTCAGTCATGCAATTTCATCTTCATGGAACATACTGAAAGAATCTGTACATCACAGTAGTTGTTAGATCCCTTTGCTTTTGGACTTCATTAATTCACAGAAACATTTCTGCTTCACATAGTACATTTTAATATTATTGCAAATAGCTTGTAGTAAATATCAACTCCCATTATAGTTCCACTCCTATATTTATTTTATTAACCATGTTAAGCTATTTTTTTCTGTTATCCTTTCCACTCATGACAGAATAGCTCTCAAATATGATTTCTTCTTCTCTTCTTGTCATCATGAAAGGCTATAAGAAGATTATTTCCTGTTATATGACATTTTAAGGAAGGCAACCTGACCCAAAAGTTATTTGCTTAGAGATAATCAACTCCAAGCTAGGAAATGCAATTCAGCGTTACCTACATTCCAAGACTGATTTTGCCAACCTTTTTAAGAAGCATCAAGTTTTGGCTATAAATCAGGCCTGAGAGATACGTAGGTTTGGTCCATAATTTGGGAAGTTGACGTCAGCCTCCCACAGTCACTGCAAAAANGAGTTATTAATCTTCTGCTTTAATTGGAGTAGGATTTAGTGAAGAAGAATGGAGGTGAAAAGGTAAGCAGGAGTGCACTCAGAATCCACCTTCCAAATGACATTCAGCAATGATCGTCAAGTTAAAATTTGGTTTTGTCCCTCTTTTGGGGGACTTTTGTATAGAATACTGAAATTCAAGCACAGTGTCTCCATGTTAATGTGTCTCCCATTTGGCAAACACAGACACATCATTATTTTACCTTCTGTTTCCTTGAGATCACTGTCAGGTTTTAGGAGACTGTATGACTGAGTGAGGACAGAGATCAGGACACAGGGCTGCTGTTCAAACCTCCTGGTCTTTGCCTACCTTGCATCTTTCTGCCATGCAGTCTGTGGCTACAGCCATGGAAGCTTTGGCCTTGGCTGATTAGTAATCCAACCAGAAATAGATATTATTAGAAAAGGCTGTTAAACCCCAATTCTGCTTCAGTATTCTTTTTTCAGTTATGGAACAAAAATAATGAAATCCTTTAAATACATATTTACTAAGATAATTACTTCAAAATTCTTGTCCCTAGCTAGCACATACAAAGTTTACAGTCTGTTCCTTCTTCTCTTGTTGAAGATGCCTAGGGGAACCATGACCTCTTAAAGCTTGCTGTGAAAACATTTGTATCTGATACGTCTGTCCAAAATAAATTTCATTCTAGTGAAGCTCTTTGGTTATATGTTTAGGTGAAAATGTTCTGACTTCCAGCTCCTGTTGTTAGTTCTCTGCAACAGAACATGAATGCTTTTTCTACACTAGAAGAATGATAAAATCTCTGGCTTTTGAGAACTGCCTTTGTTCTGAAAACTGATGTTTATATGAGGTAATCACAACAGGTTAATTAATCTGTATTCCAGACCTTAGCAATGTGTAGCTTTATTTGTAATGAAGAACTGGGTACATAACCTCTTCCCAACTCCACCTGATCTCACCATCTCTTGTAATTTTCCCAAAAATTTTTCTCAGAAATTCTCTGTTGAAACCTGCCACACAGAGCTATGAAATATGAACAAGCAGACAATGTCAAACCTCTTTAAATAGTGGTTGAATCCCTCAGTTAGTAGCATTTTTACAGCCACTGATCTTTTTATAGTTATGTAAGACCAGTAATATTATGTAATTAGGTTATGTAAGCCTGTAATTTCCTTTATTCTCTTAGATATTTATGAGAGGTTTTTTGCCATTTTCTTTATTTCCTCAGTATTGGATTCATAATTTAAGACAATTAGTAAACAGTCTAATTTAATTGAAAAAGTTTAGTAAACAGGAGCTTCTATATTTATCAGAGAATGTTTCAAATAAACTACTTATAATGATGTAAGAATAATTCAAATAAACAAGTAATAATGCTGACCATAAACAGAAAAAAAAGTCCTCTTGTAAATAATTATAAAGGAAGAAAGATACTGTAAAGGCTACTGATAGACCTGGAACAGATGAAATAAAAAGAATTTTTTTCTTTCCTCTTGAGGAAATCTTGCATTAATTTTTTCAGCTTTTTCCAGATTGATACTGAATGCATTGTTGCTAATAACATGGACAGTGCAAGTAATCACCTTGGACCAGCAGAATGCATCAAGTTTTGTCTTATCCTTGTAATCAGAACTCACTTAGAGAAATGTATTTAATTAAACGTGTGAATGGCATGATGATATGTAGTGGGAAGGGAGCCATGACAACAGTAAAAACAGCACTTACTGCCAAATTGTAATCAATATAGATATTTTACCAGGGCTGGGGGGTGAGCAGGTCTTCAAAACTGCAGTTAAATCACAGAGGCAGGCACTTCTATTGTTAGCAGTCTGGTAACCCCATTTTGCACCTATCTTCATTTTCAGGGTTGCTGTCTTGGATCAGAATTTCCTGTTGCCTCCAGGGAATGTTTGGAATACTTTAAGTACTGATGGACTGATAGCTAGCTACTAGCTCCATCTGACTCACTTGCTTTACTCAGCCAGGCTTCCCACTCATTTCAGTTTCAAATCTACATGTACTAAGAAGGGGCTTCTCTGTGTAACATTATTAGTATTATTATTATTATTACTATTAAAAATTAGCATTGGCTAATACTGACATTTTGCAAGAACGTGTGCTTTTCAATGTTTTATCATATATTTGCTTTCCAGTTTCATTCTACAACTCCTTGGTTTTCCCACCTTGAATAAGCACTATGTCTAGTGCCTGCCACGGTCTTCATAAGATCATCAGCACAAGACAAAACATTTAGAGTGGTGCTCCTTTGGCTGGAGACTAGTCAGAAACTTTTAAAAAGGCACCTATTCAGAGGTGAAAATCCCCCAAATCTTTTACATGGCCTATTTTGTAGCATCTGAATTTCTTCTTCCTGAGTCTGTCACATGCAAAATTCCAGTCTGGAAACACCTTGTAAATAGCATAAAGATAGGCAGGAGAATTGCTATATATTGTCGATCCAATTTTTTGTTTTCTCTTTTGCTGAAATTTTTGGCATTTGTGAGAGGATAGCAAATGATATGAATGGCACTTTGTTTATGGTGGGAAGTCTTTATCAAGTAGGAAGACTATATATCATTTCCTAACTATGGTCAGAATTTTATTCCAATCTCTTCAGGATTGTTTTCTTCACACTCAGGTCCTCTCAAAACAAACCCTAAAGGCACTGGTCTGCACTGACCAGAGATGTTTTCCAGGCACTCACAGTTCTGTTTCTGTTCAAATTCCTAATAACTCTAACCTGACTATGTATGTATTTTCAGCACATAAAAAAGCATAATTGAGGAGAGTTCTTGTAGTCAATGGAGAGAAATAGGTGCCAGGGAAGGTCAGTTTAAGATGCCTAAATCCAAAGGCTAAAACTAGACAGTAGGAATATCTCAGTGAGTATCCCTTCCCTATTTTTTTGAGGAATCCATCTGATCAGAGGTGTTTGGCAGCTGCTGCACATTAAAAGCAGTATTTTTCCAGTAAAATAATGTCTTCACTGTTTTAAGTTATCAAGGTATACCTTATATTTCTTACAGAGGTGCAGTAATTATTGTGGAAAGTTGTGTGAGAAGTGGGAGATTTGGATTAAATTATGGATGTCAAATCTATATTTTTATGCAAAAATGAAGGCAAGATTGACTTGTCTGTGAGTAAAAGGGTCAGGGAGGTATCACCCTGTGTCCGTGCTGAGCCTTCTTCATTCCCACTGTGAAATGAGTTGTGCCTTGATGAAGCCAGAAGCTGCTAAAGGACCTTTCAGCCCCAAACTGCACAGCAGGTTCAGTTTGCAGACAATTTTGGTGATTTGATGAGAACACCAACCATTTTAAAATTCTCTCTGGAAAACTTTTTGGGTGTACTTAACATCATGGAGAGGTGGAAGAAGCTGCTTCTGGGACACAGAGCCCTGTGCACTCGGGTCAGAGCCAGAGACATGCAGAACATCTTGCTCCCCTTGGTAATCAGTATAATTCTGGAGAGAAGAAAATACATTGTCCTGGAAATTTGTTCAATAAGCAAGTGAAAGTACAGTGGAAATTGCTTTAAGATTAAAGAATCAGATTTTTGAACAGAAAAACTCTTAGTAATTTTTTTTTTTTTCCTCTCTAAACTGAACTCAGAGCTTTTCAACAGATTCTTCTTCATAGGAATATAATTGTATCTTTTGTGACTATGGTAGAACATAAAAGACAAAAATAAAATGAAACAAACAGAAAAAAAACCAAACAACTGTGCAGGAAAGAAGGGAGTTGAAGCCTAGCTCTGATTTTTGATGCGTCCCTAATGGTAAAGATAATTATTTGAATCCATTCACTGTTTTGTTAACCAAAACTGGATTAGAAAATAGTATGGGAGGACATTCCTAGATGCATTCCTATTTCAAGGTAAATAGATTAAACCTTACTGATAAAACCTTTCCAATAAGCTAACAATAAAGAAACCACTACAAAAGGAATGAAGGGCTATTGACTGTTGAAGAAGCCACACAGACTTTATATACTCTTCCAGGAGAGTCTGTTTGTCTAGACACAAATCTTCACAGTTTGCATATGACAAATACACCTCATGGACAATGGGGAGATAAGAAAATCTGGTTTAGATAGCACAAGTTAATACAAAGGCATTAATGTGATTGTTAAATTTGCAGTTCCATATATCTAAGTCTTTAATTCTGTATAGCCTAAGTCATAAATTAATCTGCATAGCAGTTAGAAGATCACATTATACATATAAGGAAAACAAGGAAAACTGCAAAAAACTTCCAAAGTAGATTGAATTACGTTTGTTGGGTTTTGTGAAAGTCAGCTTCTAATGCCAAATCTCTTTTTTACTGAAGTAGCTAACATTAAAAAAAACATAGCTTCCTCCCATTCCTCCCCTAAAGCCAGCCCAAACTGCTTTTCCATCAGTCATATGTTTGTGGCATTTTTCATAAAATGAATACAAAAGCAATTAATATGATTGATAAGGGCAGACTTTATTAGAATCCTCAATTTCTCATTAAATTTCTGTACGTCATGGCACAACAGTTGTGTTTTCTATTGACTTTTACTTTAATCTAAAAATCTTGGGGTGTTTCTCAAGGCTAAATATGTTTCTTAAAATTCTTTGAAATCATTCTCAAGTTTCTTCAGAAAGTAATTCTTACTTTGTAGATCACATGTGACTCTGATTCTGTCTCACACTTAACCTCCATTTTCCTCAGTTCAGAAATGGATGGGTAGTCAAGATAACACAAAAAGCTATCTGTGACAACATATATCAAAGAAGCAAAAGCAATAGCTGTATTTTTCAACTGACAAAATTTTGAAGGAATAGTTCCAAAATATTCTGCCCACCCACAGTATTCACAAAAAGCATCACATAAGTGTGCATCCATCAGTATACAATAGGCACTTTAGGATTTAAAAATTTTCTTCTTAATCAATGACACATGAACATGGTATTCTGAACCTTTTGATCCTGTCTACATTAAACACATAGAAATCTTAAGGCCTTTGTAGACAGAGCAGAGAATCACATTGTTCCATTTAAAGATAGTGGGAGCTGAAAGCATTTAGCTTCTCACATGCCATGCCTAGTGCTGTCGCACACCAAATCAAAACCTCATGCACTTTGAAAACATTACTAATTAATAAACGTTAGGAACTTGACATAAAGATTAATCTTCATTTCGCAACTCCAATGGTGAATTTTGAAAACCTCCTGAAAGGTCATTTTGGATCAGTGCTTCTCTAAAATTATACCTTGTTTTGTCTAGCAGCCTTTAGTAGAATACATTAGACTGATTGCCACTCGGACAGAAAAATGGACCTGGAGATCACACTGGAATGTAATTTTTCAATTTTTCTTCTATTTTCGCCTTTCATTTCTTTGTGATGACAATACAGAAATTACACTATCTTACTACATTACATCATCTCTTCTTCTGGTACTGACATGAAAAAGCAGAGTTTGGAAAAATGAGAGTTTATAATTCCAAAAAAATGCACTGCACTGTTTCAGCACCCCATCGAGGTATTTGTTTAACTGCGGGCTACAGTTTATATTGATTTCTTCCTCCACAATACAGACGTCTCTAAGACCTCTCTAAATAGCTCTAAGGTGTTTATTCACCTACTGGGTTGCAGTAAATGCAGACAAGCAATGAAAGAAGAAAAGGTATATACTTGATATATACTTTTTATGTATTCCTTTACATTTATGTTAATGTATCAGAGTATTGCCTCCAAAGGAGAATCATTATGGGATTCTTGGAGACAGCTGGATAGGGCCCTCAAATTTTGATCATGTTATGAGTAATCTTTACTTAAATGAGGACATTTACAGGTATATTAAAAGCAATTTATCATCTCAGAAATCAATGAAGGAAATTACAAAGGAAGTTAAAGCAATTTTTTCCTGTCCATTCCCATAATATTTTTTTACTAAAATGAAGGAAGTAAAAATTTTCAGTTAAGGATGGCAGGAACTTATAACATATAAAAGAATAAACATTTTTTGAAACGGAATTGGTCTTCATTCTATGAAACTGTATTGAAGAGGTTAGTAAATGACTTATAATTCACACTTAGGGAAAAAATATATTGTTTTAAAAATTATTAAAGGCTGTATGCTTTCCTAGAACTCTCCCTGGAACAACAGGAGGTCACTTAAGGTGATGGCTCATTTTATTCTCATCTCTTTGCAATTGCCTGAAATTGGTAATAGCAGCCCTCCTACTTCATTCCTTCATTCCTAAAATCTCAGAGGATAGACCTATGCCCTTCACATTTAACTGAACTGACTTTCCTGGTGGAGTTTGGAAGGATTAGGGAGGTTAAGAAAGAAAATGGGATTATGGTTTAGTGGCTGGACATATGGGTAGTGAAGAGTGCTCTGATGCAGCAGTCTGAGGGCTCCATGTCAGCCTGCTGCACTGCACCTCCTGGTCATCCAACGGGGCCGCCAAGCTGCTCTTTGCCAGTTGGGGCTCAGAGTGCAGGGAACATCATGGCATTCAGAAATGTCTCTGAGAGATTAAATAGCTTGTTTAAAATATGAGCTTCCTTAAAATCTTAAAATTTCTGTGCACATATATTTGTGCCTTTTTTTTTTTTTTTGGTGACTATTCAAAATTCTCAAATCCATTTTGTTGGCAAGGTTGATAACTCTCTCAGTGCAGATGCTGAATGGATACTGCATTTTCTGTAGTGTAATGGAAACATTTGGAGAGAATACTAATCCCATGATAAATTTCATCTGATAAATTCAATTTTTAATAGAGGTACTGGATCCAGCTGGTTGGCAGATGCAATTCATGTAAGCAATGTTCGAATGAGATGCAATCAGAACACACTGACAGTATTAATAAAAGTCAAGTGAGAGTTCATAGGATCAAACCCACTAGGCAGCAATACACTTTCACAACCAGCTCTTTATGAGCCCTAAATTCTGAATGCACAATTATCAACTTCAGACTTGCAGCTCACCCTTCTATGTGCCCTTAATAAGTACTTTAAAACACTTCAGCACAAAGGGAGAAAAGTTTTTCTTGACTTGTGGATAACACAAAGTTTGAAACCAACTTATCTTTAAAACTGAAGTCTCAGCATTGCTTTCAATTGTGCCTCACACGAGACTGGAATGGAGCTGTTGTTTACAGTGAACTGGTTATGCAAGAGCACCCCCTGGATAAAGCAAAAAGTGAAATAAATTCCTCCTTGTCATTTGTGCAGGTTATTTTGGCAAAGTCATTGTATTGCTTTGAATTGGCTTGTTTCACAGAATTGTTTTGTTTTTCCTGAGAACGGAGTTTCAGTGTGTGTACGTGTGTTGAGGGGCAGGAGGAAAAAGAGGAAAGGTGCTTTGCTGTTCATGCTCACTGCACACAGAGACATGATAGCCATTGTACAGAGTTTAACAGAAAATAGTCTGGGTGTGGTGCTATACACAGAGAACAAAATGAATAAACCTACCCCCATGTGGGGAAGTTTCCCAGCCTTACTTTTCTCAAATACTGATGTCTTTGAAGGCTTCTAGCTGCTGTAATTGGCAACATCCACAATAGCATTAAATACAGACATGGAATAATCATTGTTTAGTTGTTTGCATGCACCATAGCCTACTTTTGACCCACACCAGCTCACGTCCCCTCAGACACCCAGGCATAGTTCAAGGGTTTGCAAGGACCACAGATGGTTCCCACGGAGTTGCAGGGACAAAACTGTTCTTTTAAGGAAAGAAAATTTAATTTTCACAAGCTGGGCCATGCTTCTCACTTTCTGGCTGGAGAAAGCCTTTCAAGATATTTTTGGTAATTATCAGCATTTTAGAGAATAAATAACATAAGCCATTGATAAAGTACTAACCTACCAGCTGAGAGATTTGGGTTCATAACTGTGCTGTATGAAGAACTGCCGAGTTCTCAAATGTGTTTGTGATTAATCATTTCCAGCAAAATTAAAGTATTTAGTTACATTTGCATATCTCTATATAGAAATCCATGGAAAGCAAAGTGATTTGAATAGTGATTTCATATGCCAATGAGCAGAAACATTAAAAAGTGCAATGCACAAAAATCCTGTGGTCATGGAGACCACAATACTTTAAGAGGCAGAAGAAGTGTGCAGTGAGAAGGATGTTCTTTGACCTTCTTTCCCATCTCCTCATGTCCTAATCTGATTATCTGCCTATTCCTTTGAGAATTCATAAAACACAGAATGGGGTGGATGCAGAATATGCATGCAATGCAGCACGAAATGCATAAAACACTAATCTTGTTTAAATACATATCTTGTCAGGTATTTAGAAGTTTTAGTGATTGCATTTAGTGAAATATCAGAAAGAGTTGTGTGAAAAAATACCATCCAATTTCAGAGGAGAAAAGAAGAAAAAAAATGACTGTTTATGTTTTTAACATTTTTAGTTATAACATGCCTTAATTTAAATGAGAAAGTGAGGACTTGTTTCCCTGGCTCATATGTTAAATTCTGGAAAGCAAGCAGCTTAAACTCAGCTCATCTGGATTACTTACAAAGTTGCTTCAGCATCTTTATGTATCTCTGTCTTTCACAGATAAGCATGACATAGATATTGAACTACACAGGACCAGCACTTCACTGTAGTTTGCATAATTAGTTGAGGTGTTTGTTTGTTNTATTTGTCTTGTAAGGCATAGGTGGAATCACCAGATACCAACAGACATTCCTTACTTAGGGATCCTGTGTGATTGAAACAGAATAATAAATAAATAGACTGAAAAAAAATGCAATTTGAAAGAAGGTAATCTGTTGAGAACTGAGATTTGTATTTGAAAGTTATTATCAAGTATCATATCCAGTAACCTTATCTTTGTAGGCTTATAATGAAGACGTACATAGTGGGAGTGTAGGACTTTAGAGCCACCATTTCTAAGGGAAGATAAGGCTGATTCTGAGTGAGGCATTATTGGAAATGTTGCAGTTGTGGTTACCTGGTGCTATTCTGAAGTCTCAGGTAGAGTTTGCTGTCATTCTGTTCCCATGTTTTTATTCTCTAGGTCCTTAATTATCCTTTCTCTTTCTTAGTTTAGCTATGATGCCTCAGAGAGGATTCCATGTGCAACAGCAGTAACAACAGAATATAGTGACTGCACACTTGTTAATGACTTTTGAATAATACAGAAATCAGAATTCTCTCAATACTATTTTTCAGTATTGGCTATAATAACCAGACAGTTTCAAGGACTTTTCTCCCATTTTAGATGTCTTTAGTATAATATATCATGACAGACCTGTTTTATATAATATACAAAATACTACATGAGATGTTACTTCAGAATTTAGTATTTGCCATGTTTTACTTATACACAGTCTTCACATAAAGGATCTACCTTTCTGTCTCAGTATACTCTTATTTAAAATGCCTGGTTAATGTAGAGAATAAGGACACATCCAGATTTGTCTTTCTCTGGACCAGCATTCTCAAGCATCTATTATTTCACTTTCTAATATCCCTGACATTTGCCCCTGGGTATAACAGTCTCACTACATTTTTTGGCCTTCAGTGCATCTATCTCTTTCCAGTGAAAAATTTCCTGCTGATTCCTGTTTCCTGGTAGTCTGAATAAAATAATAATTTTTTTGTTGTTGTTTAAAAGTTACAGAGGTGATGCACTTTTTAGGGTAGAGGGTATGTAAGAAGTTGCTTTTTATAACATACAACTGAGAGAACAATACATTTGACTGCAGATGCTGTAAATATAGAAGTAGAGTTAAAACTGCAAGTCACGCTTTTTCTTTGCTTACTTTTTATTTGGCAAAAGTGTCTAACACAGACAGATCTCCTGGTCCAGCCCACAAATTTTCCTTTAAATACTGTCATACTGTAGAAATTTTTGCTATATTACTAAGCATGCACACACACAATCATAGATACATGAAGATACACACACACCTGTTGTGTGGCAAACAGACACATCACAGCTCACTTGCTGTGGATAATTTGGATTAAATTTCTTGCTTGACAGTAAGTCATTTACCTGCTTACCAAAAAGAAATATTATGTTCTTATTTTTCTTTGGATAAACACAACTGCCTGCTGGTTCACAAATCAAAGTAAACCAGTTTAATCACAGTAATGCTAGAAGAAATCTCTGTAACAGTTTAGATCTCCACTGCTGCAGGTGTACAAGCATATATCACAGTAACATGAATTTTCTCAAAGGCATTCACACTGCCTGTCATGTTTGCTCTCACAAAATTCTGAAGAGGTATTATACTTCCTCTGAATAACTCAAAAATGTGTGTGCTTGTCTTTGGCTTGACTATCACAGTACGTGTACTTACTGCATACTGCTAAAACTTCCTCATACAAAAATAATTCACAACTGAAATGCCTCTTTCTGGTCAAGGTTTCCTCATCCTGAATGCATGCTTAGTCTGTCCACTCCACATTCATAAATAGTTTGAGTGACTTCAAGCATCTGAGGTCATTGTGCTTCACACAATTGTTCTTTGTTGCACTCTGTGAAGGAGATTACATGAGGCCAAGCTGGAATTCCTGGATACCATATTTCTCACTATTGAAGGGTTATCTCCTTGAATAAAAAAAGCAATAAGGCTATCTGAAGTGACCTTGGCAATTGTCCATGTAATTTATGACATTGTACAATTAGATTTGAGTTCAAATCAAGAAGTTCTATAAAACCATAGGGATCACTTTCAAGTATGACAATGTCTCTGAAATTGGAAAAAATTGCTACATGAAGAATACATTTTCTGAAATATAGCTCTATGCATCAAACAATGTATTTGATTAGTATCTTCCTGCAATTTAACCCTCTGTGTTATAGCTCTGCATTGCCATCAATTGCTGAGCTGCTGATCCCTGTGAGTATATTAAAATTAAACATATGTAATGGAAGAATGTTGCTGCTCAGTAGGGATAATTCTTAGTAAGTAAAGCCAAAAAGTAATGCAAAGAATCTCATTATTAATGAATATTACTAAATTAATATTACTAATGCAGATACTTGCTGGTAGATAATGGATAAAGTATTCAATACCTTATTCTAATAATAACAATAATCACCAATAATGAATAACAAAAATAGCAATAATAATCATCATCAACTTTTAAAATTTCTTTTCATGCCTTTTAGCATGATAAAAAGAAGACATACAATGGGGTGCAAGGAAAAACCTCTGTCTCCCTCTTCTAAAAACCTTTTGATGCCATTCCTTAGTGAGGGAAGTAGGAGATCTTCAAGCTTCCAGGCTGTCATGGGTTGGCGCTGGCCAAATGCCAGTGCACCC